>JAUMHP010000015.1:2340225-2380304 GCA_032361065.1 Enteromius trimaculatus
ATAACAACACATTCTAAAAAAATAAGAATTATATAAATATAAATAAATCAGAAAAATTAAATAAGTTTTGTAAAATGTTTAAGAGTGATTTATGCTACCTAAAAAAATTAATTTTATGTTAGAAACTAGTTTAGTTTTAAAAGTCAAGTCACTTTTATTTATATAGCGCGTTTAACAATACAGATTGTGTCAAAGCACTGAACAGAATGGGAGAATAGAGTGACAGTAATGTATAACAGCGAGATTAAACACTCAATTCTCAGCTAACAATAATTTCATTATTGAATGGAGACATGTCGCTGTCTAGATTAGCTCACTTTGAATCGGATATTTGTAACCAAACCGACGATAATTGATAGAAATTAAGTATTCCCCAGTAAGCAAGCCAGAGGCGACAATGGCAAGGAACCAACTTTCCAAGGACACCAAAGTATATCCTACTTGTGGAAACTGCACACTAAAAAAATCTGCTGTATTATTTTGCACTGACATGCTCAAGCTTCCCTGTGCATTAAGAGTGACACATTCAGAAGTAAGTGTGTGTGTGTGTGTGTGTGCAACAGTGAGGTAACAGCTCTTACTCTCTGATGTCTGCAAGACAAGCGTTTTGCTGTACTGGCCGACTCCACTGGAGTTAAACGCTTTAACGCGAGATTTATAAGTGCTGTTGAAGTGCAGACCATCCACTGTGCAGATCATCTCTATACCAACATACACTTCCTGCAAAATACACACAGTTAGTAAGGACACATGGTTAACAACCTATGCTCATAATGGATACTTAGCATACTGCATGCATGTATGTACTGCATACTATAACAGAATACATAAAACAGTAAACATGTTTCTGTTGTAAATGGCATTATGACAAACAAACAAGTCTATGGCTTAAATCAGAATAAAGTACTATTACTGTAGTAAAAGTAGTGTGCTAAATCAAATTCACACGACTTGCACTTATTTGCATGTGTATTTACATTACTTATTTGACACATTGTATGTAGAAATAGTGTTATGTAGTATGCTATGTGTAGTTCTGCAGTATGTAGTAGACACTTTGCATAGTACACACATTTTCTATATGCTGATGAATATCTTGGGAAAAACACAATGTGATACTGCTGCTAAAAATCAAGTCGAAAATGGAGCAAATATGAGAACACATGAACCTGCCTTTCTAAAATAAGAGCTTGGCCTGTTTAGAGGATAGTTGAGTGTGTGTGTGTGTGTGTGTGTGTGTGGGTTACAATGTGTGTGTCTGAGAGTGTATTTCAGTGGCAATGTGTACATGTGAGTGTGCGTGCTATATATGGTGTAAGTGCCTTAGATTAATCTCAGGGGATTCATTTTGTGATAATTCAAGAAATAAGTTATAAATTAAATTTAAAGGAAAAAAAGTTATGAAATGAGCTTGAAAAGTACAATATCCGGAGATGTAAAAAGTAATAAAAAATATAACTGATAAGATAGACTTATATAGACAGGTAGTCCAAAATAAATTGAACAATAAATTATTCTATAAATAGAGAGTGTTGGACTTTCTAGATGATAAATAAATTACAATTTAAAGAAATGTAAATAAAAAGGAGTTCTTTGAGATAGTACTAATATTTAACAATATTACAGTTTATTTCAGCATTTTTAATCAAATAAATGCAGCCTTGATGAGCATAAGAAACCTCTTGTAAGGTTGTCTTTTATATGCTAGTGTATGTAAAATCACAAAACTGGTGAGTGACAGTGTGTGTGTGCATGCATGTGTGATGCTATAAGTGTGTGTTTGTGAGTGCAGTGGTCCTCTAATATATAAATAGACTTCTGCAGCGAAAGGCATGAATCATCTTCAGACTTGGGCATTTTGTGGCAAATGTGAGATGAGACACCATGTTTGCGAACTTGACGTGATTTAATGGAAATACATGCGTGTCTCTCGTAACTCACTCACTGAACATCACTCACTGCTCACAGCCGAATGACACATCCATGCTCCACATAAAATATCAAGCATTTCAAGCCCAACACCTTTCAGAAATGGCCACTTAAGCTCAGAACTGTCTGATATCGGGACAAAAAGAATAAACTAATTCACATTAATCTTAATATGCAATATAATGACTGAAAAATGCTTTTGAGCAGCAAAAGAAGTTTATAATGCTGCTTTTATTCGAGAACCAAATTTAAATTATTTGTAAAATATATCAAAACAGGAAACATTTTAAATTGCAATAATATTTTTAATTTTTGACCAAAGAAACCAAGTCTTGGTGAGCATGAGACGTTTCATGCTTTTTTACCATTAAAAAAAATCAGTAATGCAATAGCACAAAAAGGGTTCACAGTTTATGTGACACTCACTCTGAACTGGCCTCCACTCCCATCATCCAGTTCTAAAATGTAGCCGTCCACAGCAATAGTAGAGAGAGGTGGCTGTTTCCACGACAGAGTCGCACTGTTGGTTTGAGTACAGCACTCCTCTAACTGAAGAATAGGAGCAGCTGGAACTAAACACACACACAAAGCCACAAACAAAGATGGACAGGGTTATTTTTGGGTCCAGTGTTCTGTCTTACTGTGTCATTAAGGAAAGCCATACATAAAAATGACACACACGCAGACTCACCCTTCATCTGGACGAAGTCTAGCTGGTGTATGGTCTGCAGCAGGGGACCACTGTCCAGCGTCAGGTCAAAGTCACTGCTCATGCGAGGGGTCAGAGAGCCCTTCCCCCACTGATTCTCTGTCATATGGACCCGTCTGATCAGAGCATCTGAGATCTACACACACAGAGTGATTCAGAATATATTACACGGCATTAAGTCAAATTAATGAGGTGTTGCCATTATGTAAATGTATGACCTTCTGTTAATTTAATAAGATTCCTTGGAGCAAGAAACATTTTGTGATCGGAAAAGTTTTGGAAGGCAAAGTGTCATTAAACAAGAGTGCTTGTTTTTGAGGAAAAGTTTTATAGGATCACACACTTTTTAATGAATACATTTCTGAAATTAAAACACTGTTTTGCATATATATTAAAAAAAAGATTATTATTTGAATAATAATTCATTTATTATTTACTTTTTAAAAGAGTATGAAATATTGGCTGATGACTAGTATTTTAATAATAATTTTATCAATAATTATTTATCATATTATTATTTCATTACTTTTTCCAAAAATGGAAAAAGCTACAAAATGTTCCAAGTTAAGTTCGGCATCACAAAAAAGTAGAATATTTAAATTACTGGTGTTTTTTAAAAAAATATACTTAAATAAATGCTACCCAAATAAAAGGTAATACAAATAGAAATGTTTTTTTTTTAAACGAGCATGTACAAACTGGCCAATACGGGGGGAAAATGGTACAAATTTGTTTAACCCCTAATATCTAACCTAAAGGTTGAGAAAAACACTCTGATGAAGGACTGATGAGAATTTCAGAGAAGCGGTCCAGTCTTTGAAAATCCAATTTGTTTTACATCAAACTGATTTGGATCTTGGTACACCCTTAAAACTGATCTCATGCATTTCAATCCATTAAAAGTTAGTTCTTTCTCCAGTGTATAAATATTCTAACTTTCCAGCCCATGTCAGCAGATGAGGTTCATTAGTGTGGTATTAAAAGGGTCAAGGACCTGCAAGAAGCCGCTGGGATCATTTTCCTTGATAACTTCCAGACAGTATTCCATTAGTCCTGTGGTCTGCCTCAACTTCACCGTGCAGTGGGATATCTGATCACGAACCACCTGAGACAAAAAGTAGATGAAAAAGGCAGAAAGAAAGAGAAAGAGAATGAATTCACGATAACTGCGCCGTGACTGGGTTGCTAGGCAACAGCAGGACCAATAATCTGCATCCTCTCAGAGCACAAAACACATCACTGACCTTTTACAAAAAACATTTTAAAATCCATTTGCACTTCATGACGGCATATTTCAATGGATGAATGTATGTGTCAGTGTGTGCTTCTACTTCTACTTAAACCTAGCGGCTACATCTGTTTTACGTGACGCACAAGTACACACTAATACACACACACACACACGTCCTCCAAGAGCATCTAACCTCATTGAATGATTCAAACATAAAACACTCCACATGAGAGCAGTTCAAATCCAAACAGTACGAGACAGAGCCAGACAGAACTGAAGAAATGCAGTCTCATCTCGCAGAGCCTCTGGTCAAAACTAGAACCCCAACATCTTTGTAACCATGGGAACAGGCCTGTGGCACCATGGAGACAAGAAGGGAGAATAGGCCGATATAAGACGCCAGCAAAAAAAAATAAAAAAATCTCACATACTACTAACCGCAGGGGAGACCAGGACATTTTTAACAGTATTATATTTCCCTTCATATCTCGTAAACAAATATACACATCATCTTGCAATGTAAGAAACATTTATATACGCCAAAGTTAACAGTACCACTAACTGACTTACTGGGAAAGTAGACCACAATTAAACTAAAACCAATAACAGAGGAAGCATTAGAGGATTATTATATATTTTGGCCAAAAGTTTGGCAACAGTTTTAATTTAAAACGCATTAATGATGGATTTGTTTCTGACAAACACACAGTGCTGATGTATAGTGTATCTACCTATAGGAATATGACACCTATCTAAGCGTCCATATAAGGTCCCTCAGTATTATCAGCGGTTTTCACATTGCTCAATAGCTAATTACCCTCCTCCATCCCCAGCTCCTCCTCTGTCAGTCAGGATCCAGCCGTCTGATTCTCCTTTGAATCAGACTCATTATAAAGTGTGTATATAAAATTAATGAACTTTAATGATATCTGGAATACTGTTCCGTTCAACCTCTGGGGTTATCGCAGCTCTCCCTGCTTTCATCCATGCTAGGCTGGATGGATGCACAGGGAGTTCTTGCCCAGAACCGAACCCTACCGCCAATCTAAACTGTGTGCTAACTGTCAATCATCTTTGTCAAAAACAGCCCTGACAGAACTGGAGATGTGTTAATGATTTGTGGATTATTGTGATGCTTTAATCAGCTGTTCGGACTCTCATTTTGATGGCACCCATTCACTAGAGGATCCATATGGTGATGTGAAACTAAATGTATCCAAATCTGATCCAATGAAGAAAAAACTTGTTTAGCTATTTTAATTTTTGTGTGGATTTGGTAATGGTAAGCAGTAAAAGCACCTCAAAAATCCAACTGAACATTTACATTTGAATACATTTTAATCTAGACATGTCATTTGAATTCTCGAGCACACTGATTTGACATTTCTTTACTTGCCATTTTAACTAAAGAGAGCTGCAGCACACTAACTATAGATGCAGCCTGGGAGTCAGAGTCTTATTCAAGGGCGCAATGACTCGAGGTTAAACCTAATATCTCTGTGTTAATAGCCCAGATTTTTAACCATTAATCGGAGTTCCCCACATGATAGAAAACATGTTCATATACCGCATAGAAGCTTGGGCTACGAACAGGCTGTTTTGACACACCAACAATGGCTGCTGATTAGCTTCACTGCCTGAAGCATGAAACTATTCAGAATCCAACTTTGGCAGAAAAGAGATTTAATGAATTTTTAATGGGGAAATAAAAAATATCCTCAGCGCCCAGTCATCTGTTGCCCTAATACAGAAATGTGTGGAGATTTACATGAATATTAGTTAACAAAATAAACGCTAAACTTTATTCTTTCATCATTTACCCTGATGCTATTCCATAGTCTACCTTTAAGACATTTGTGGAACACAAATGAAGATATTTCTGACGAATTTTGATAACAAACCATTTTATCCCTATTGACTTTGTTTACTCACAGACATTCTTCAAAATATCTTCTATTGCATTCTTAATGGTACGAAATAACATTTTTGGCTGAAATATATATGCTTATGTACAGTAGTTCTGTTCTTCAAAGCTACTGAAAAACGCAACTTGCAAAAGCTGCAATTAAAAAAAAACAGTGTGTTAGTCTAATTCATTCATCACTTCTATTAACACATACTAAAAAGCCTTAAGGTGTCAGCTGCTAAACCTCTAATTAAGAAATCAAATTGACTTGTGTGATTTGGATAATTAGCACCAGATCCATTTTATTCCAACCTTTCCTTTACCTCCAAAAGAGTAGAGAGCTGTCATTCTGCTTTTGTGTGTTTTTTTTTTATTAATGAGCTCCTAAAAAAGGAATGAGGACCAATAACTGGTGTGAATGTTAGACAATATCCTGGGAGAATATGACTAGTTTCTTGTCAATTTTATATAAAAAAACGGCATACTGTATTTGTCTTAGAGACAAACTTCCACTGGGTTGGGGATGTTTTGTGTGGCTGTGCTTACTGAGAGTTTGTGTTCATGTTCTTTGGTTACTCTGCTGAGAAGCTGAGCTTTCCTGCGGTTGAGAGCTTCAATCAGAGCATCACACTGGGCAACCAAACATGCCTCGAATTCAACTCCATTCTCCTGAAACACAAGGTGAGGAAAGAATTAGATTATTAAAGCTGATACAGCACTGCACAGGTGCGTGTATGAGTGCCACGGCTGTACCTGTATGTGCTGGACCATATTTCTGAGCTGCACCAGGAACTCTTTGGCCTCTGTGGCCCGATCAGACAGAACATTCAGTGCTTGAGAGAGCTGTCCCTGAAAACACAAAGACAGAAGGAGAGAGAGAGATGTGAGAAGATATAGGAACTATATACAAAAGAGCAATTGAACTTTACTAATTTAATTTTGCTGAAGCTTTATTAATGTATGGGTTTAGGTTATGTGTGGAGTCTGTGGACCTTTCTAAAGCTTTTTGGATAAACCAGTTCCAAAATTCTAACAACAGCAGTGATATTTGGAAAATAATCAATTTCTCTTCCTGTTTGAAATATTTTCTAATTAATTGTGAGTAAACTTTCTGTTAAACAAAAACAAACAAACAAAATAATAATAAATAATTTTTTAATATTGTTATTATTAATAATTAATAAATGTAGTTTTGTTTTAGTACAATACACCACTATTAAAAAGTTTGAGGTTATTTAAAACAACTTAATATCTTTTAAAGTGTAATTTATTCCTGTGATGACAAATCTGCATTGTCAGCAGCAATCACTCCAGCTTTCAGTGTCACATGATTCTTCAGAAATAATTCTGATATGCCGATTTGGTGCTCAAAAAACTATTATTTTTAATTTTAAAAACAGTAGTTCCACTTAATATTTTTGTGGAAACCATGATACTTTTTTCAGGATTTTGTAATATTTTATAATAAAGTTTAAAAGAAATATGTTTTCTTTTTTTTACTTTTACCATTTATTGGACTTTTTTGTAACACGTTTTTACAGCAACTGAATGCATTTTAGCTGAATAAAATGAGTAATTCTTAAAAAAAAAAAAAATTAAATAAATAAAATCTTGCTGTCCTCAAACTTTTGAACAGTACTATACTATGTAAATCTTGACATTTTTCAGCATTTTATTTATAAATGGTGTTTTATTAGATTTAAAACATTAAGTAGAGATCCAATATTTTATTAAAATTACATTGAATTTTTTTTTTTTATCTTTTCTACACGTAAAGTACAATACATTTTTCTGTACTCTTAACACTTTGTTTTACACAGTCTAACATTCTGTTGAATCTGCTGCAGCAGGGAATCAGTGATGAACATGAAATGTGTTTATGCTAGAAAGTTGAGTTGAGCGAGGAAGTGACATAATTTGTGAGAGGTTAGTCATTAAATCTGTCATTTAAAGAGTGGGTGAGAGAATAGGAAGAGGAGTAAACGTGCGTATGTGTGTGCGTCAGGCATAGAGAAAGGATGTTGCTTTAGAGTGGGAAAAATATCCCATTATAAATGTTCTCACATTGCTATGACAACCATCCGCCAAGAGACCTCCACTTTCATTTGTGGTCTGTTCTCAAACGAGGAACAAAAATGAGAGAACAAGGAGTGAAACACAGTGCTCCAAATTGTATTCTATGGCCTACATACTACATCACAGCCATATACACTACAGCATTACGCTCTAGAACATTACATACTAGAACCACATGACAGCCTCACACACTACAGTCCAGCGAATGGCACACTAAAGCACTAACATACAGACATACTAGTCCTATGATAAGAACTCCGCAGGTGCAGTGTCACAGAAACATCTTATCGTAAGCATTTGTCTTAATGGAGAGCTGAAATCACTGTTGAACAGATAAGACGGGATTCTGGAGTTCAGTTGGTTAATGGTAATAAGGGCCCAGCTGCTACAAAGTTAGTTAAATTATTAGGAAAAGACACCACAGGCTTGTTTTTTCTTTGACTAGTCTATTATTGCACTTCCATAGCATTTATTATTTCAGACTGGTAGAAAGAAAATATCCAAAACACAAACTTAAGAGTTTATTTTATTATTATATATATAGTTTTTTTTTTTTTATTAAATTAAATTAAATTTAATTATTTATAAATAGTTTATATATTATTCACCTAATTTACATGACATTTTATTACAAAAAAAAGAGAGAGAATTTAACTTTAACGTAAACAAAATGAAATGAATTTCGAACCTGGCTTCATTCAAAATTCTGGAAACTATATGCAAATAAGCGCATATTTAATTAGATAATTGATCGTTTGTATTTAAACATGACAACTGTCATTCACCTGTGCTGTCTTTCCTTAGTCTTGCCAATAAATGTAAAGGTATAACAAGAGTTTTCTCACCTTAAAAGAGTTAATCTCTTATCTCATGTTACACACTAGAATACCTCAGCCCAGCCTATCACTGAATTACACACTATGCACGAATTGGTCATGCAATAGAAGACAGGGCGGCAGCCGGAGCAACAAGAATATTTAGAAAACATGTTTGGAAACCAAGAACCAAAAAACAAAAGACGGAAATCATCCCAGACTCATCATCAAAATAATTCTGTTGCATTTGAACTTTACTATAAATCTTTAGCTTTGTCTGTTTTGCATTAGTAAGAATCCAGTTCCAAAATCCAATGACAGAACTATAAACAATTTCTGTTTATAATTTAGTAAACTGTTAGTAAAATCTGTCTGCGAAAAAAAAAAAAAATCATGCAAAGTAAGTGAAATGTAAAAAAAAAAAAAAGCTAAATATTCTATATATGGCGACACCCAGGCCATATCTGTGGACTACTATATTATCAATAATAATATTAAAATTGGAATATTCAGCGCTGTTGCAAAACACAGTAATATACTCCCTCAAGTAAAAAGACTTTTAGAGCATCAACACATCACAGGCTCCATTTCCTGCTTGCTGTGTAAGTATCTGTGTATGTAGCACAGAAAGATAGATGGAGAAATTAAGAAAAAGAGAAGCATATGGTGCCCTGAGGCTAGCAAAACTACAATCTGTTTAGTGAATGACGAGCAAGTGTCTGCAGTGCGGAAAGAGGCCATTTTCCTCTGATATGAGGCCAGCTCGCCTGTGTTCAGTGAAATAGCTACATATGGGACCACAGTAGAGGACACTGATCCAAGATCTGATCTCTGTGTGTGTGTGTGTGTCCCAGGTGCTAAAAGGGGGAAGCCGTATTTGGGTCTGCCGTGATGCTGCTGCTGTCCCAGTTCAAACTGATATTAAGCAGCCACAAGATCAGACATGGAGCATTGAACAGAGTAATGTAACTGAACACACAAAATGACGCAGCTCAACACATGGAGTAATGCAGTGCTTGAAATGCGGGGGTGGACACCGAGTAGGAATGGTTTCTTAGTGCCAGGTAACTTTTTCTGCTCTCACTTCTGTCTGCACATGAAAATGTCTCCTTGCCTAATGCAAAGAGGGGTGAATGTTAGTATATCATATATCGGAGTTCAAGCCACACTGCAAAATAAAATGTAATCAAATGCCTGAAATGCAAACTATTTTTAATCATTTTATTTGGATTTCTAATTAACAGACTTAAATAATAGTCATTTATCAGTCAATACTTGATATGCACAACTGACCCTTAAACTGTTCAAAAGTTTAAGGGTCTTTTAGAAAGTCTCTAATGCTTATAAAGGCTGCATTTATTACATAAAAAATACAGTAAAAAAAAAAAAATTAAGAAATACCATAACAATTCAAAATAGAATTTCTATTTTAATACATTTTAAAAAGTCATTTATGCTAGTGAATTTTCAGCATCATTACTCCGGTCTTCAGTGTCACATGATCCTTCAGAAATCATTCTAATATGCCTATATGGTGCTAAAGAAACATTTTGTTTATTATCAATATTAACATATTAATATTTAAAAAACAAAACATTGTTCATTTCAGGACTCTTTCATGAAGATAAAGCTTAAAGGAACAGCATCACTCTCATAAAATTAATCTTTTAAAATATCTATAATTTAATAACTCTTTATAATCTCTAGCAAATCTCAAAATGAATGTCCATTTTCATATTATAGTCGAGGTGTATTCATTTACTTGTAGCATTTAAAATGACTGGCTTTTGGTTTTAACCTGGACATTTTAAAAAATTGGCTATTTATAACTTATCGGCCATAATTATTATCCTATCACATCACCCAGAATATAGAAGCATTACTAGTGGTCTCACGCCAACAATTTTTCTAAGGCATAACTAAGCTGTCTTAAATCATACTGATCCACCATCTCCCTCCCTGTTTATTGCTTGTGTTTCTGAATAGATAAAAGTCTTGCTTTGTTTACTGCTAAATGGTCTCACAATTTATTAACTCACATATTGCATACATGTTAGGATGAGGAGAGAGAGAGGGGGGGGGGGGTCTTTCTTCATTCTTTGCCTCTCCTATGGATACAGTCTTTCTCTTCCACAGACAGACACAGTAAATCAGCTCACTGCCTCACTGTATCATGTTGCTACAACAACAGGCCACGGCCAATGCAGTTTTACATGTTCCCTGAGGAATCCAGACACACACAGTTAACATGAGCATTCTGTGCGGTTGAGTTCCCATCAACAGATATCTAGAAAGTAACCTAACATCACAGGAACATTTTGTAAAGCCGCACAAAATGTGCACTGCAGTTACAATAATAGACGCCTCAAAACCAACTCAAACATATATTTACCATCAGAAGGTTTGTCTTGAATACCTGGATTTAAATTACTTTGGTTGTTTTTCGTTGAATCTAAGCAGGAGAGCTGGTGCGCAAGTGTTTTTCATTTGGCCTGAATCATGGCTGGTTGTGTCGTGCGCTGTGTTTTAATTAGACCGGTGGTGTCTCACCCGTCACAAGTCTTACTGCACTAGACATTTTACACCAAAACCAGTGCTTAGCCCACTGAAAAAAGAGATCTGAGCTGGTTTTAAAATGGAACAGGGCACTTCTAAGCTGGTAAGGCTGCACACATTTCTAAAAAATAAAGGTTCTTTATTGGCATCAATGGTTCCGTAAATAAGGTTTAATGGAATCTTTCCACACACCAAAGGTAGCTACAGTGGATATAGACTCTTTATAATGTTCTTTACGCAATATGAAATAATGATTCTTTAAAGATACTTCTTTAATTGTTCAATCAAAGATTCTCTGGGAAACCAAAAATGATTATTCTATGGCATTACTCCTTCTTTTGGAACCTTTATTTTTAAAAGTGTACCAGACCAGCTAAACCAACTGAAGACCAATTTACCCAGACTGTAAGACATCCAGACTAGGTTGTCTATCTGTTAGCCCAGCTTAAACCAGGCTAGTTTTAACATGCTTTGTTCTTTATCAGTGATTTTTTAACTGTAAACAACTATCTCAAGCAGTTTCCCCACCTTGTGGAGCTTCCACATGGCCCCCAGCGCTTTGACCTCATGAGTGGAGTGTTTTCCGTCCTCCAGACACTGGTAGCACACAGGGGTCTTACACTGGACGCAGTACATACTCAGGTTCTCCAGCTCGTGCTCGGTGCAGGTGGAGATCTTCCGGGGGCTCGTGCGGCGGCTGATTCTGCCTTGCGCCGGAGGCACGAGCCGGTGTTTGGCCAGCGGACCCCGCGGCGGATGGCACCGGAGGCGGCACGGATCGCAGTAGAACACGTCGCACTGTTCGCACATGACCGTCGCCTCGCGGGGGCTCTTCTCGCACAGCTGACACTTGAGCGCGGCCGCTTTGCTCTGCTGATACCGGTCCACAACCCCCTCTAGCACACGGTTCTTGGGGAAGCCCCGGAGCCCCCGGTCGTCCAGCGTCAGACTGCGGTGGCACTGCGGGCAGGTGAGGCAGGAGTTCCGCGGGACTGGCGGCAGGATGCCGGTGTGAGGCAGCAGGTGGTGTTGCGCCTGTGGCGGAGGAGGCACGGTAGGGGGGAAAACTCGTACCCCGTTGGGGGACTTCTGGCACGGGGTGGTCGGTGCGCTCACGAACCCGCCGTAAGATCCGTATCCGCTGTCCGCCTCGCTGTACAGACTCATCTTATCCAGGTCTAAGTAATCATAATCGGAGACGCCGGAGCCTGACGCGCGGCTGCTCTGCGGGGATTCGGCGTCGGGAGTCTGCACCAGGATGTTTCTCGCGCAGGCCAGGCAGATATTATGCGAGCACGGCAGTATGATGGGCTCGCGGAAAAACGAGCCGCACACGGGGCATTTTAACTCCTCTTCCATTTCATCCATCTTGTTCGATCCGGGTTCGGAGGCTTCCTGTAAACGAAAACGGAATATTCCCTCCAAAGGCAGCTCTGTGCGTACGCGTCTCCTTCGCGTTCCCCGTCCTGTGCCGGAGGATAGAGGAGGGGGCGGTATAAATTCGGTGGGCGTAGGCTGACTCCAAAACTGATTCACGAGCGACAGCAGCTACTGCATAAAATCGCTGTCAGTTTACGTGATGAGCTCCAGGAGTCCAATCAAACTGATGAAGGAAAGTGGCAGAAGTGCTCGATGAATTTGAGACGCATCCAATGTTTGTGGTAGTGCACCTGCTCTAACAGCACGCCTGATTTTCCTATCCAACACCGGTTAAGGTGTGTTTATGTAGGCTACATCACAAGTCACTCTTCAGCTCTAGTGTTCGACAGCAAAAAAAAAAAACAACAACGTCGAAGAGTTCTCTCCTAATTGCTAGGTGGTGATAATTTCTCTAGGCAGAATTTCCATGGTAACCATAAAGAGAGCAAATAGATAAAACAATAATCACAAAAATAATCGATTCCCTCCGATATAGACGTTGAGCCATTAGTTGTTGCTATGGTTACCTCCCAACAAAAACGATATCTGCTAAAACAAACTTGTTTGAAAACGCAGTATATCTACCTATTTGAAAAAAATGTGTAGATAATACAGCGTTTTAGACATACTTTACAAATACTAGGTGAGCAGTTGTTGGTATTTTTTACCTCCTATCGCACAAGCAATTAATTCTCATGCACAATTTTATGATAACTAAAGGACTGTTGAAAAACGATTGTACACACATTTTTAAATAGGTATAGTTTTTTTCCAATAGCCATTTGGTAGTAGGTCATGTTTTGTTTTTTGTTCTCTGTGCTAAAAAAGGTGGATCCTAAAGGTAGCCTATTGTAAACTTGCCACAGTTGTATAGCTGTAATGATACTGATGTTTAATTATGCTTATATGATTTTCTGGCAGTAAGGTACTGCGTTTTAGAATAATCTGCATGATGTTTGGCAGCTGCTATTGATTTGACCAAATTTTTGACCTCAGTCTTGTATTGTGGCATGTGTTTTTAGACACGTGTGAGCATCTGAAACGTGAGTGCTAGTAGAGGAGTGCAGGAGAGTGTGTGTGGGTTTATTGAGGTTGTTGTAGAGTGTGTGTGTGTGTGTGTGTTAGAAGGCCTGTGATTGAGTGCCATGTGAATTTTGTCCATGTGCCACTCTAGTGAGTATCTGTGTGAGAGAGACTTGGTGTGTGGGTGGGTTTGTGTGTGTGTGTGGGGGGGGGATTAATTGCTTAATCATTTTTATCATTTTATGACAGTAATTGGGTCACAGAGCAGGCTCTAAACTGGGGCCAGTAGTTATTGAGGTTCTCAGAGCAGAGAGTCCGCCATATTTGCATGACAGTCTTCAAGGAGATGCTAAAATCTTGACTTTCATAACACAAATTGATACAGCAATATTTAGTCAATGGAGAAAAATATGTGCAAAGCCAACTGAAGTATATGACACAATGCAACCAACCTCAGTGCACTGCACACACAAATTAAAAATGGTTACATTGTTAACCACAGCTGAAAAATATATATTTAATTTTATTTATGATTTTATTAATTAAATCACTCTATTTTTCTTTAACTTGGCATTTGTTATATGAATTATTTGTCGATAAAATGCTTATATATTTAATATATATCTAGCTTCAGAGCAAATAGGAGAAACTTGTACTGTATTAAAGACCTACACTAAAAAAAAACCTCGATTGACCTCTGACCAAACTGGGCTTTTTCTCCAGCTGCTGATCTCTAAATACCTGCAGGGAGAGTGATTGTGCTCGCAGCTGCACAGTAAACCTTCAACAGCTCTGCAATTGCTCTCTCTGGCTCTCCGCTTCAGTCTGTCCATCTGGAGCTGCTCTTGCTGAAGGAGGCGATGCTGAATCTCTTGAAAGATTTCAGAAACCTAAAATCTCCAGGCAGAAGGAGAAGGCGTCCAAAACTTAGTCTATAAATTGGCTTGGTTTCATACCCTAGAGTACTCATTCGAGATCCTGGCTGCAGAAATTTTGCATCAGATAGGAATCAATCAGACTACGCTGTGTGTGGATTTAGTGTTAAGTTCATTTTTTTCCTTCTGTCTTGTGTGCACAAGCTGTTCATCATCCACAGTTATATAAAAGCTGTAATGCAATCTAATGAAGACAACCTGTGTCTATAATAGCGTTTTTATGAGTATGCCTGTCCATTAGCATATGTGTGTGGTAGTTCACAGAATGGAATTTATTTTTGGTAGGTCTGAAAATGAACCCGCTCTTTTTTATGATGCTGAGAGTAGGCAGCCCCTTGCATAACAGGTGAAAGCCAGTTTCGGATTGAGGATGAGAGGGAGAGGATGAAAAATAGAGGGGAAAGTAGATTTCTCTATCCACCTACTCCTATTCATGCTGTCTCCGGCGTTTTCTCTCCTCCCACGTGCATCCTGTCGTGTGTGTGTGTGTGTGCGCGCGCGCAGACGTCAGTGAGAACTGTCACTGCTTAACACTCCGTACAAGGTGATAACCGGATGGAACGGTAGGATATTAAGAGAGATGGACAGAGATTTTTTTAATTGCATATAAAATTAATTCATTTTGAGATTTTTCCTGCCCAGCTAAGTAGGTGTTAAGAACATTTTTCTAACCAGGGTTGGGGGGGTAATGCATTATGACATGGGTTACGTAATCAGATTACTTTTTCAAGTAGGTTTTGGTTAAATTGTAAAGTAGTGCGTTACCTTTTGATTTAGTAAAGCTAGTACCTTTGTTTTTTCCAATTGTTGTTGTTGCAGAGGTGTTGTGTGCACTGTAAACGTGATGAACAGTTTTTGACTAAGTATGAACATGCATTTACTTGCAAGTATTATTCAAAAATTAAAACAATGAAATGCAGAATTTGATACACATCTGCAATATTAAGACAATACATCTCTGTCTGTCTGTCCAGAATTGAACTATTTTTGTACTATTCTTCACGCAATCCAACTGAAAGGTGTTTGAGATGCCCCCTCTACTGTAAAGACCTGAGGCTTATTCGTTTTACTTTTTACTTTTTTGGACCTTTTACATTTCCCCAAAAAATGACTTTTTATTTAACAAGCGAGCCCAGCCTAGATTTAAAAAGTAACACAAAGATAACCTAACTTTCCACAGAAATAACTAACACAGTTACTGTACTGGAAGCAATGATTGTTATATATATATGTTAATAATGTTCCTGGAAGATTTTTTTTTAACTTGTCAAGACAAAGTATTCGTTTAACTGCTTTTTTTTTTTATTTGTATGTTTTTTTGTTTTTGGAAAATCTCAGATTTTTTTTAATTAATAACAATTAATATATTTTGCCTTATTTCCACATATAAAGTTTGTTTTTTTTAAGGTTGTGTTTTTGGTTACCAAGGAAACATTACCAGTGAGGAGCATGCTTGAGATAAAATATGAGACATGATGTGTGAGGACACTTGACAATGTGTGAATGGAATATTTTTATTGCACGTAATTTCCAATGAGCTGTTATTTTGTCAAATTATGCAAGTGTGAAGATATGCATCATGAACTTGATAAAATCCTAGCAATGAATGCTAGCTAGCAAGAAGTCCAAAATGTTTCAACATGATTTTCACCACTTTTATGTCCACCACAGAATGTTGTCAAGCATATCTTAAACGTGTACACAGGTGACAGTATGAAAAGCATGTTAGGAGAGTTTAATTATCAAACACTCACAGAGAAGACATAGGACCACCTTTTTTTTTTACGAAATGCATGCAAAACAAATTTTAGAGGAGAAGAGCGATTTGAAAGCATTTTATATTTAACTTTGCTTACTCGTCAGACATAATGCACTTTATTTTTTCCCATTGATTTCATATTTTTGTGCTATTTTTCAGCTAAGTTAAAGTCAGTTTATTTTATTGCATAGTAGGCTACAGAAATTCCAGATGAACAAGAACATAACCCTTTCCACATTAAATCAGTCTAAACAATCACATCACACACACAAACACAACACATTTACATTAACATAGTCACTGTGGCACAGCAATTATCACATCAGGGCTGTCATTAGCACTCATTTAGTGTCAGCAGAGAGTGAAGAATAACAATCCTCTGAGGGTGTGTGTGCATTTCTGCCTCATTGTGTTTCTTTAGCAAACTGCCAAGCAGTCTCTTTTTTGTTGTTCTGTGCAAGCATGCACACACACAATATTTGAAAGTTAAATAGTAAAAATCTATTAGTATGATGATTAAAAAGATAATTAACACAGCATAATGACCTCCAGGTTGCTTCAGGAAATTAGCAAATGAACCAAGTAGATGTATCAGATAAATATATTTGGCTATAGACTATAACAAAGATTTTATAAGCACATTTTCTCTTCTTAAACAGCTTTATTTATTTTATCGTAAACTGTAATTTCTATACCTACGCCGTGATTTTTATATTCTAATAACGGATTCATAAGTTCAACTCAATTTTCAATGTAAAACAGTAAAATTGTATTTGCCGTTGAGTAAGAAAGAGCTCATAGCGCCACCTTGTGGTGTCCCCCCCTCCCCCCCAAATTGCAAATATATCAGTAAATATGTATTTAAACAAAAAAACTTTCCTCGTTATTTAGAAATCTGAGGCGGATGTTATTTTTTGCAAATTCAGAACTTCTGCTAACATTTGAACTTCAATACAGTAATATTCATTAAAGGTATAAATCAAATACCTTTATATATAGCAGATAAAACAAGACAAGGGGGACTAATGTACTAAATTACAATGGCCCACAAAATCATTAATTACATGTTGCTATAATATTTTATAAAATAATAAGCTTCTGCCAATGAAAATGAAGTTTTCTTTTTAAACTTCGTCAACCGTTATACGCAATGACGTCACCGAAGCGGCTCCGCCCATCAGCGGCGCGTCAGAGTCGAGGCGGAAGCGGAAGGCAAGCAGTGGGCGCAAAAACATGGCGTGCACATACACAGGCACAGTCAGGATGACAGCCGGCGCGTGTGTGTTTTCTGCGCTTATCGCAACATGTGTGATGCTGCAGCCCCCGTCTGGCAAGCTGGCCAATTTAAGAGTAATCACAGACGGAAACTGGGAGGAAATCCTGACGGGAGAGTGGATGATCGAGTTGTGAGTTGTTCAATTGAGTTAACAACAAAAAAAAGTCTTGAGTTTATTTATGTTTATCAGTGCGTGCTAGTTAATGCAGCACATGAATCTAACTTATCTAAAAAATATGCGGTTTCAGATTGTTACGTTACTTCTTATCGCAGTGTTCTTGTGCTGGGCTCAGGATAGAGGAAGTTCAGTGGTCTGATGTTAAAGGCATCTGTAAGCGACAATGATTTCATCAGTAACTCCCCCAAATATTGATTCAAGACCTCATGACTTTCTTTCTTCCGTGGAACACAAAATGACATGTCAGGAAGAATAACAGCCTCGGTTGATGTTTATTGCATCTGCATCCAATTGGTGACTGTCATTCTGCCTAACATCTCTAACATCACGACAGTGATGTCATAATCTTCACTGTCCGTCTCTTTAGAAATGTTTAAGCGCTGTTTCCCCTGCACACTTCCTCCAGCTGGAGCAATCGAACAAGAGGATTGCAGTTAAATGGATCCAATGGAAAACAAATGAGCCTCAGTGTCTTTGTGTCTCCTCTGGCTGGGATTGTGTTATTGGATTAAAAGGTTTGCCTGTCTGCTGCAGCTTTGCTCCGTGGTGTCCAGCCTGCCAGCAGCTCCAGCCTGTGTGGAATGAGTTTGCAGAATGGGGAGAAGATTTGGGAGTGAATATTGCCAAAGTGGATGTCACCGAGCAGCCAGGTGTGACTTTTATCAGCACACATCTGGATTCTCTGCTTTCTTAAAGGCCTGTATTTATGATTCTCTTTCTATGTGCTGCAGGTTTAAGCGGGAGGTTCATCATCACAGCGCTCCCTACTATATACCAGTGGGTCTCATTTCATCTGAATACATTTGACCCTTTCTTTAGAAGTTAGTGAGTTGGTGATAGATTTGAGCAAATCAAAAAAGTAAACACATTTGCTATCTATTGAAGTCATTAATGCCATTTTTGATTCATTTAATGCATCTGAGCTTAATAAAAGTATTAGTTTTCTTTTTTGTTTGTAGATAGATAGACACCAGCAGTTGTCTTGTTTACATCTGTGTGGTGTGAAGGCAGTTATAAATGGTTAAACGTGGCTGTTCGCGTGTGTTGCAGCTGTAAAGATGGTGTGTTTCGCCGGTATCAAGGAGCCCGCTCTAAAGATGACTTCCTGAGCTTCGTTGAAGAGAAGAAGTGGCAGAGCATAGAGCCGGTCTCTTCCTGGTTCGGCCCCTCGTCCTTCCTGTGAGTACATGCTGTGGGTGTGTGCAGGCGTGCTTTCAAATTGTATAATAATGCAATAGCTCTGGGCAATATCTCCAGAAAAGGAGAATCTACAGCAGGTTGTTTATGCTGATTCGGCTCATTTTTAACAGAATACTAGCAGACTGTATTTTTACATTTGATTTCATACAATTTCTGGAACAGACTGATTTTTTAATTTTTTTATTGTTTATTTATTTTAGGATGAACGCAATGTCAGCCCTCTTCAAGTTGTCCATGTTCATCAGGGTGAGTGTGTATGCCTATTATTATTTAACTTCATAATTCAAGTTTGAAAGTATCAACACTCCTTTCCTAACGATTCTTTAATAATTTAGAGTTATAGCTTACAGGTAAGTTAATGTTGAAGGAACCAGCAGAGACATCAGATAATATAGTCAGCCGGTCAATTTTGTGAAATAAACCTGACCTGGCTAAAGCAGAGGCGAAGGTATCATTATTCTGCATATGACGCAGCATAATTTAAAGCCAGAAGATCTGTGTTTAATGATTCAATGCAAAGAAATATATTTAATTGTGTACAGCTCACCGGATACTGATGTGTTTATGGATATTTTCATGCAGTAATTTTAAATGTTTTACTTTGGGTTTCAGCATTGCCATAATTACTTAACGGAGCAGTTGGGCATTCCAGTTTGGGGCTCGTATGGGATATTTGCTCTAGCAACACTCCTCTCAGGATTGGTCCTTGGACTGGTAAGACACACTAATATTCACAATGTTTAATGTTGTATGATTTGTGCTCATCATAACTGCACTTAGTTAAAAAAAGGCAGTAAGAACAGGTTGTGACAGAACTCTTATATTTTAATCTACTAGATTTTTTTTATTTATTTTAGACGATAAATCAGAATTTTTAGCAGCCGTTACTCCAGTCTAAAAAGTGTTAATATGATTATTTGGGAAAAGAACATGTCCTGTTTTACCAATGTTGACAAGAATTGCTTGATAATTTTGTGATACTAGTGCTGTTAAATGATTAATTTGATTAATTGTTAACTTAATATATGAGTGTGTATTGTGTGCATTTATTATGTATTTTTATATGTTTATGTTAACAAAACGTTTATTTTGAATGCAATTAATAGCACTAAGTGATGCATTACGTTTACATTTATTCATTTAGCAGACGCTTTTATCCAAAGCGACTTACAGGTGGGGAAAAACAGCAAGCAATTAGTCATACAGAGGCAAAAACAACTTAGGAAGTGCTCATAATACCGTGTAACAGGCAATCTTCAAACAAGTGCAGGCTAGAAAGGGAAAGAAAGAGTAGGGTTAAGAGTTTGGCTTTTTTTATGATGTCAAATTAGTGTTGAAAGAGATGGGTTTTCAGAAGTCGTTTAAAGGGTTGTAAGGGAGTTGGCATTTCAGATAGTGATGGGAAGGTCATTCCCAAGAGAATGTTCTGGAAAGAGATTTTGTGCCTTTTTGTGATGGTACAATGAGGCGTCGCTCACTGGCAGATCTCAGAGTTCTGGAGGGAGTGTAGAGTGGTAGCAGTGAGTGGAGGTAAGCGGGAGCCGAGCCGGTGATTGTTCCATATGCAAGCATCAGTGTCTTGAATTTGATGCGAGCTGCAATTGGGAGCCAGTGCAGGGAGATGAAGAGAGGTGTGACATGGGCCCTTTTGGGCTCGTTGAAGACCAGTCGTGCTGCTGCGTTCTGAATCATTTGTAGAGGTTTGATTGTGCATGAGGGAAGACCAGCTAGAATAACATTGCAATAGTCCAGCCTGGAGATGACCAGGGCCTGGATCAGGAGTTGTGTTGCCTGCTCTGTAAGAAAGGGCCTGATCTTTCTAATGTTGTGTAGGGCAAACCTGCGAGATTGGGCAGTTTTCGCAATATGGTCTTTGAAGGAGAGGTGGTCATCCAAGATAACACCAAGATTTCTGGCAGATGTTGATGGGGTAATAGTTAATGAATCTAAATGGATGGTGAAATCATGCTGTAGGGTTGGAGTTGCAAGGAAAACGATATGATACATATGTTTTCATGGTTGCCTTGACGAATAGAAAGTTCAAAACAACAGCATTTATTTGAAATAGAAATATATATGTCTATGCTTATTATATTGTATAATGCCTTTCACTTTTGTTCTGTTTAATGTGTCCTTGCTAAATTATTGTATTAATATATTTTTAAAAGTATTTCTCACTCCAAACTTACTATGGGTTGTGCACACAAGATGTGTAAATTCTTGAGTGGGCAATCCCAGAATGCACTGCAGTGCATCTATCCAAAACTGAGGATTTAAAAGGATTTTAAAGCCTGTATGAAGAGTATCTTTTACATGCTCAATTTTATTTTTGTGTGCTTTTACACTATTTTACATGATTACAGCTCTATTGGAATTATTTTCAAAT
Organism: Enteromius trimaculatus; assembly: GCA_032361065.1. Classification (NCBI taxonomy): domain Eukaryota; kingdom Metazoa; phylum Chordata; class Actinopteri; order Cypriniformes; family Cyprinidae; genus Enteromius; species Enteromius trimaculatus. The sequence continues at coordinate 2,361,624 of JAUMHP010000015.1, forward strand.
ATCTCCTTGATTTTTTTTTTCTCTCAGATACTGGTTTTCATCGCAGATTTTGTGTTCCCGTCACGGCGGTTTGCACAAGATTATCACTACAGTAAGTGTGATTGTTTATTTGAACCTGCCTGCTCGACTACAAGAACATGTACCTGAGATTTAATAAGCGTGATCACTAAAATAAAAACAATAGGACGATAACAAAACCATGTTGAAATGACACATAAATGTTTGTGCAGGGAAACTGCCTGCTGGGCAGGTACGTCTGATGCAGCAGTTGGAAGACGAACAGGAAGCAGACGGAGAGGAAGAGGATGACGACGACGATTACAGTGGAAAAACTGAAGATTGGCGGAGAGCGGACGAAGCCGATGTGCTCAGGAGAAGAGGTGTTGGTGTGCCGGAGGAGGACACCTAGTGGACTGGAGAGGAACTGCCTCTTGCTCACTGTGCACAAAACCACAGCACTATGGCACGCCCTGACAGCGCTCATTGAGCTCGATGATGTCACGTGTGAAAGATTGATGTGGTTGTGCTTTTCACTCTTTTTCTTGCCGCTGGTTTGTGTTTTCTCTTTTCCACCTGTCCAGTTTTAATTATTACACTTCTTGCTATGCAGTATCTCTAGGGTGAGTGTGTGAGAGAGAGGAATATTAGGAATTTCACGACTCACAGTTGCAATATTCCCCAAACAAAAAAAGTGAGCAAAATAACCAAGATCAAACAAAGACATCACTGTGAATCTGTTGTAAATGAGGCTTTTGGGAATATAAAAGATATTTGTGCTTTACTTTGTAAATATTTTATTATTTGAGCTTTTTGAATGCCTGTTATATTAAGCCAGAATGTTCAAGTTCGCTGTTTTAAATAGTTTTTTTTTTTCCAAGGAGAGTTTAGCTTCTGCTTTTTTTCGTTCTTCCATTTTTTTTGTTTTGTTTTGTTTTTTGTGTTAGTGAGGTTTTGGAAAACTAGAAAATGCCTGAATTCGCACTTGTTTATTAATGTGTGTATGTGTGATGATTGATTATTATTTGACACTGAAAGACACTTTCACACAGGACATGACTTTTGTTCTTATAATTTGCTTTAAATGAGTTTCTTTCATTTTCCAAACCCTGTTTCTTTAAATGTAGTTTGTTTAATGACGCATAGGGAAATGTGATTAATTAGAGCTGGCGTGTTATCTTATATTTCGGTGAATTTTAGGATGCGGTTTATCTGTTCTTATAATTTTCTTAATATCCTTACTATATAGTTTGACCCCTGACTTTTGACTTATCCACTAGAAGTAAAGTTCTTCTCAATGTGTTCTGCTCATTTCCCCACAGCGGAACAGTTCTAATGTGTGAATGTCTCTATTTTCAATTCTATTGCTTAGTGTGTGTGTGTGTGTGTGTGGGAGTGAGTGAGAGAGAGAGAGAGACATTTCTGTATTTGAGATGGTGTGAATATGGACTGTTAATAAACAGTTTAAAGCTGCAGTGTTGTATATTTTTAGTCTTAATTGCAAATATGTTTACATATTTTATTTTACATTTTACAAGTTTGGGGTCAGTAAGGTGCTTTAAAGTCTTAAGTGTCCACCAGGGCATCATTTATTTTATGTAGGATACAGAAAAAAAAAATAATAATATTGTGAAAAATCATTAAAAGAAATGGATTCTGTTGTATTAGATTTTAAATGTATTTTTTGGTCTTTTGTGTGACATGATCCATCAGGAATAATTTTAATATGCTGACTTCCTGCTAAAGAAACTACTGTGCTGCTTAATATTTTTGTGAAAACCATGGTACTTTTTTACTAGTTCTTTGAAAAATAGCTCGCTTTATTATTGTATTTATATAAAAATACAATTTTTTTTTTTATGCAATGTGAAAGTCTTAATTTAGTGGATTCTTGATAAATAAAAGTAAAATAAGAATTTTTTATATAGAAAAAAACATTTAGTTTAAAGAAAGAGCACAAGCACTACAACTAAAAATATCTCCAAAAATAAGTTTTACATAATGAAATAATAGATGTTCTTTTGAATATGACATTATTGACATTTTAATATTGAAAGAATCGATAGCATGGTTTGATATTTTAATGCAATTAAATTCAGTGTGATTTTAGAATTATTGAACTGTTGTTATTTATCTTAATTAAAATAATGATTAGTTTGCTTATTTTATTGCAGTATTTTAAGCTTAGGATGGGAAAAAGAGCTGCTCTAACACGTATCTGTAGAGGGCAGTGTTTTTTAAGTTTTCGTCACTTGACATATGGTCTTTGATGACACTCTGTCAGGGCACTGCACTCATTTGTTAACTAATGAGTTTATTTGTTTGTTGAGCAGGCTGGAATCTACACAAAGAATTTAGGACCTTTCGGAAGAACCTATGCCAGAAATATATAAAAGGGAAAACATTTGACACAACCAGTTCATTGTACATTTATTATAGCTAATTAACATGAACGTGGCCACGGTGTCTATACCCCACACAACCACATTTTGTTGTGGATGTTCAGGGATTCTTCAAGCACAGTGTATGTTTATCAGGACTGGGTGGTGTATGCTCACTGATCCAGAACTAACATCTTGTCTCATACACACACTTTCATTCTTCCAGAAAACACAGCTGCTTCTGCTGGAAACTTCACACACTCTGAACGGTTTTCACATCTTCTATACATGCATCTGGTACTTGTTTAAGCCGGAATACACATGCATCCTAATTTTCTGATGTTTGGAGATTTCTGTCCTTTATTATTCACACACAAATTGCTTACAGTTATGGATATTTTATAATACTGATCAGTACCATTTGAGTAATAAGTAATCAGTATTTTTTTACAGTTTGGCTTGATTGTCTTAAGTTCAAAAATGATCTCTTTTTAGATGATTATTGTATATTTTTAACATAAAGCTACACAAAACTCTTCCAATTATTAACTATAAATACACTATCAATCCACATGCTCTACATATTCATTGTTTTTATCATTGCATGGTGTACTTTGTTGCACTAGCTGCATGCATTTTCAAGATTTGATATTTTTACAATTAGAATGATTTATTATTTGGCTAAGATGCAACTATTTGTAAATATGAAATCTGAGAGTGCAAAAAAAGAAAAAAGGCCTTTAAAGTTGTCCAAATGAAGTTCTTAGCGATGCAAAGTTCTGATATATTTATGGAAATTAAGGAAATACTAAATAGCTTCATGGAACATGATCCTTACTTAATATCCTTAATCCTATCCTAAAATTATGATCATTTTGACGCTATGTATTCTTTGCTTATATATTTGTGCCAATTATGACTGGTTTTGTGGTCCAGACCAGGGTCACACACACACACACACAGTATATATATATATTTCTTAATTAAAGACAATGGTTAAATGTTTATGAGACTGAAATTCTTTATCTAGTTTTTGGCAAATGTGAATTCACTAATACATAATATTACATGGAAGTATTTTGTTTGTTTACCCTGTCGGTTTGTATTGTGAATGTCGTTCAATAGTGATGAAATTCAAAAGAAGTAAGCCTATTCATTGTCAGAAGCACATACTACACACATTGCCGGAGGCTGCCGTTGCCATTAACTTGTGCCTATAGTTGCATAACCAATGACATTGTCTGATATTGAAACTCTCTCTCTCACACACAAAAGAAGAGCTCTCTGTGTCTGATATCCTTCTCTCTTGTCCTCAGGGATATGCTAACCTCCTTTTCAGATGCTCTACTTTGATTATGTTGCTCCACACTTTTAATGCATTCACATGCATGATGTTCACGATCTTAAAAATCGCTGGCACAACCTTGAAATCCCAGGAGACCAGTGATAATGTGGGAAATGTAAAAGAATATTTTCTTATTGGAAGCTGCAAAGGGGTATAAAGTTTCTTACAATGTGACTGTGAAACCAAACACTTTCCAGCACGGTCAGTGACGGCCTGGGATAATGTTACTGCGTCTACAGAATATAAAGTGCTCATGTTGAGACAACATACTGCTGGTTTTCACTCATACAAATGGTGCATATAATCTACCACAGTCCAGACACTGATCTCAATATTGTGGAAATAAAATGGCGTACAGTCGGAACAAGCTGACAGCAGTTTTGAATTACAACATAGTGTTGCATTACAATTTAGCAGTGAGAGATAAGAATGTACGATTAGCAAAGAATAAAATCACTCAAAATCTTTTCAATTGTTTGGCATCAGTATTTTATATCAGTATAAGAAATAATTATTATTTTTTTTTTTTTGCAAGGATGTATTAAATTGGTTAAAAGTGACAGTTAGGAAATTTGAAATGTTTCAAAAGGAAAGAAATGTATCCTAAAAAATCCCACCCGGTCACACATAAAAACTGTGTATAATATGCACAGATGCCAGATGCCTGCGTGTCCGGTTTTTGCGTAATAATGCATAATGCCACTTCTGTTTTCACAAATGTTTTTAATATTAATAAGATTTGTTAATACTATATTTCTAATAAGCATCAAATCAGAATATTAGAATGATTTCTGAAAGATCATGTGACACTGAGTAGCTTAAGGACGCTTGAAATATCCGAAAAATGTTTTATTAAATATATGAAAATAATTAAAATTAGGTGATTTTTTGAAGACAAAACTCTGAATCTAATAATCTTTATTTGATCAGTTTTTTTTTTTATTGAATTTTAATTGAAAAAATATAGCACAAATGTAGTTACAGCAGAAAACTGTATGCTTTTTCAGTTTGTGAAACATTTTATACCAGGATTATACCAGTATAGCTTCATTTTATCACAAAGATAAAACCCCCCAAAACAAATCAAACTAAGACACTAAATGTAGGCCTCAGGCTAAACTTTAGGCATCAGAGAGAATCATGTATGTTGTTTACTAGGAAGGTTCTCGTTCTGAGCTGACTGTCATTAAAGGTAATTACTGTAATTCTCAGCACGCATCGCTGCACACAGAGCAACATGGGGCGGCCCAAAGACATCACAGGACTCTGAAGGAAAGGAAATAAGTATTATTTTATTCGCTGCATCAGAGTCCAAGTTCCTTTTTCTTTTATCATTCCAATCTGTATTCAAAACTATACCTGCTCCGCAATTCTGTGTGTGAAACTAGAGATTTGCAGAAGGACAGTGATTTGAGCAGCAGGTGCAGGAGTCACAATGTTCCTGGCTGGAATGTGCTTGTCTGATTTATTTTCCCATGAGACTGTGTCTCCTAAAAACACATTTTCAGATACCAGAGCATGACTGAAACATGGGCCCACTCAAACTCTCACTCAACCATTTGAATGACAGTCAAAAAGCTCTATTGCTCATATAGAGTCAGGAATTTAAACCTGTCCAATTGATGCTTATTAATGCAAAGTAAGAAATAAAAAAACATGATTGTAATTTGTAACTATAATGAACTTTTTAACTTTATAAATATATTAAAAAAAAATGAACAGGAGAGATAGTCTGAATTGTGCGATTTAGCAACTGGAAGATTTAGAAAATGGAAGTTGCCATGATCTTTTTCATTTTTTATTTAATTGCAGAAAAATAACGGCATAAACGCACTCAGAATTGTGAGACATTTTTTTAATTGATATAAACTCAGAAGTGCTGTTAGCCGAGAGGCAAGCTATTCTTTGTGAATGGCTCTGTTTCATATCTCAGGACTAGGTCATGTCATGGAGACTTTCATATACACCTTATAGCATTATGGGATACCTCTGTAATTGACCTTAAACCATTTCAAGTCCTATAATAAACAGCAAGCATTGCTCTCTAGACTGTTTACCACTATAGAGCTGTAGAGACATTGTGCTTTTCACTGCCCAATTTAGAACTTTTTCTGTCTCTCCAACCCCATATTACCACCCCACCCAAACCCATTTCCTGAGGAGGCCTCACAATACACACACACACACACGCTCACACATAAATATACAAACACACACACTCATAATTTTCACTTTGAAAAGAAAGTTTGAAATGAAAGAGCCACTAAAATGCAGTGATTTTCTTCTGACTGCGGCATTGCATATGACGCTAGGGATATGATTACAGAAAAAAATACAATAGACAAACAAACATATTGCTTGAGCATTCTTCTGCACTACACATTTGCATGAGTTTTTTTGGATTTTAAGAAGTATGCATTGCTTAACTTTACTGGCGTTGATGGTCACGTGAAGAATCTGTAACATTCGTGGAATTTTTATTTGAATCTATTTTTTCATAAATTATTTAAATTCTCTTCACGCTAAGAGAATGGTTCTTTCGAGAGAAGCACGTGCACAGAAAGAAACTTTGGGGAACCAAAAATGGATATGGCATCACTGCATAAAACCTCTTTAGAAACGTTTTAACAGTATGCCAACAGCATTCTGCTGAGATAAAGCTGTGAAGGTTATTCTATAAAGTTGGAGTTTTGTCCCTGCGTGTTATGGGCCTGAGTGATCTGTTTAGGTCCAGTGGTCTCCAGTTACAAACGGCATGAACATCTGGATGTATTTAGCTGTTTGCTCTGCCCGGCTAGAGTACATGCTGCTCAGATACACTGAAAATGGTGTTATTCTGTTCCCGAAATATCATTCTTTACAAAAAGATGATTTATCTGTTAAATAAAACCTTTTTGGTCAGATTGTTTACACCAGTGTTTTTGTACTTAAGCGGCTGTGATTTCATCTAAAAACGCTGTGGAACAGAAACGAAGGAAGCGCTGGGAAAGGAAGTGATTTCCTTAGAGTTTCCTGTGCCTAGGCTTGATTCTTTACCCCACTGGGATTTTGTCCTGGTCTTGTTTTGACAAATCAGCAGTGTCACGGTGGCGTTAAGGACATTTTCACGTTGCTGTGGGCTGCTGGGATACTAGAAGGTCAAGCACGGACCAACACTAAACATGAGAAGTGTTCTGCACTGATCTTGTTTGTGAATAAGTAAACTGTTGTGGGCCCTAAAAGTCTTGATTGTTTAAGAGAAAACAATGCTGCTTTCCTCTCTGAGCTTTCACTGTTCTTCCTGAGAATCGAACCACTGGAGGAGAGAGCAGCACCAGTTTGTATCAGCACGCTGTGCCATCCCATACACATTCATGAATGCATGATTGTAGCAGAAGGAACTGATCTGGTGACAGTTTGGAGAAAGTTTCAAACAGAAGCATAAATAGCTCTATAACATGACACTGGAGTCTTTGTCCAACACTAGAATATTTTAAATGTCTCCAGTATGCTTTCAAATCTCTTCCGGAGGGGATTTTTCCGACATGACTACCTTTGCTCAGCCGATCTGAAGGAACGCCTGTAGTGATGTAATGATTGTTTTCTAGAATTTATATTGTTTTTAGGCCTGAGGTTGGCGTTAAAAGAAGATTCGCCCTGTTCTAAACGCATGTTGTAGATCTTACTGTAAACAGTGCGTCTGTTGCACATAGTTGTTAATAGGAAAAAAAAAAAGTATAGATTTATTGATATTGCTCTATCATTATATTTTGTATATTCCAAAAATAATATAATAATAATTAAAAAATAATAATTATAAATATAAATTATAAATAATTATAAATAATATTATAAATAAAAAATAATTATAAAAAATGTATCTTGTAATATTAAATCAAAATGTCAAGACTTCTGGTTAAATCTTTATCAACAAGTATAAAACCAAGTCCCCGGTCACATGACTTCTTCAGTAGCCTGTCCTGCTTCACTCAGATGAATGTCACAGTATGGAAGAAAATTAATGATCTGTTGCTACTTCCGTTTTATCAGACATTAGAGGGAGCTTGAACGTGCAAGGTTTCTGGTGTGATCCGCTTCCGATTATTTTGGCTGAACAAAAACAGCCTGTTATGCTGCTTAATGTTACAAACTGATGTTATCATTGATCTTAGTAATAAGGGTTTGTAGCACAAAACTTTTACCATTTACTGAACGTTATATTTTTCTTGTTATTTACCCTTCTCTAGCACATTCACAGGAAATAGGTTATTTCCACATTGAAAAATAGATGGTACAATATTTCAAACACACTTTTCATCAATGAGGTACATCATGCTCATTAAAAGGCTTGTAATATATTAATATAAGCCTATTACACATATACAATTATGTCAACAATTTTTCCTTTGTAGCTAGTCTTGTCAGGAATTTTTCTGTAGCCTACAGTACGTAACCTTATTGCGTCAAAGTTAACAAGTTCAGCTTCTAACGTTAGCTTGTTCCCCCTCCCCATTCCACTCTGCATTTACCGAGAAACGTGTGGTCAAATATTTTTGCTTAAAGCTGTAATCTGTAATTGTTTTGTGTTCAGAATTTACAAAATGTGTTTAACAACCAAGGGCACAATGAATCAATTTTTCAACCAGTTTTTGGCTTCTCATGACTCACCACGCTATAATAAGTGTTTATATTCGGACTATGTACACTGGTTCGGGTAGGTACTGCTGCGAGTAACTTTCCTCGCGTGATTTGCCATAGACAAGTAGCTTCGGCTACAGTGTTCTTCAATGTCTCTTCCATCTACTCTTACTCTTATCACTCTTATTTTGTAGTTGCTGTTGATGTTACAGGCCTTTTCCAGATAAAACCTTTCTGATGATTTTCTCAGTGCAGTTCTTAAGTGTGTGCTGCGGACCTTTCTGACTGACTGCAAGTGCATTTGTATGCGGATTAGTATTTAAAATATTCAGCCAATTTAAATGTGTGCAAACTGCCACACAGCAAATGCTTTCTGCAATAAAATGTGCAAGTGCTTTAAAAGGATTGCTGACAGAAAAAAAAGCATCATCTAAAGATGTATTCAGGACAACAGGCACTGTCTTACTTTCTATTCTGAACACAGCAGAGGTTTTATGAAAGAGGTTTTGGCTTCTTTGATCAAAGATCTGCACAAGAGTTGTAGGATAAAATTGATTTTGTTGTTAATTCTAAAACCAAAATAGCAGCTATTATGATAAAAAACAGCCACTTGCATAACAGTAATTCACAACATATAGGATTTGCACAGGGAAGTATAATTTTCTTCAGAAAACTATTATTATTACTATTACTGACAGAACAAAAATCATTATAGATGAGCCTGAAAAGACATTTCTGTTGACACATTACTGTTGTTGGCAAATCATTCATTATTATGAAGGATATATGCATTTGTATTCTTTATTAATTATAAGAATAATTATATTTCTGAATAAAGCCACTTCTGTCCATACACACTTGTACAAATATGAGGCGCTCTCCCTAAAGAGCAGAAGCCTGCTTTTATCTTATCCAGCTCATCAGGGATGATACAAACGCACAGGTATTCAGGTCACACATAAACATAGCGCTTAATGTTATACGGTAGACAGACGATGGGTATCTTTAAGCAGGTTAGGGGTAGCATAAAAATAAAAAAGCTGTTTTGTGTATTACAGAAAAGCTGATCTGCTTAATCTTTACCAACAACAGCGTGACTTAAAGGATTATGGATATTACAGAGGGGAAATTATAAAAAGAGCATTACACCTGCACAGGCAGAGACAGTGGAAATTATAGATGTACATTATTAATGTTGACACTAGATAAAACATTTTTACTGGAGGCAAATCTGTTTATTTTGAAAATATTAATGCACGTGGCCAAAACCAAACCCATGTTGTAGCAGGTTTTTGACCTTCACGTGTGGCTTTGTCTTCAGTGAAACTAAAAAGGAAGCATGTGTGTCTGGACTGTCCACAGAAACCCAAACAGGACCAAATATTTACTTAAATCTTCTCTATTTCCCCCTGCAACATAAACTACAAAATCAACCCACTCTTCCAATTATACCTGGTTTTGTGTTTCCCAGGCCAAGCTCTTGACTCTTTAAAAATATAATTCAAAATCCCATTAAACTGAGACACATCAAGAGAGACAGTGTAACATAAACCAGAATCTCCTTCACATCAGATCTATTTAACAACAGAACACGATGATGATGAACAGTCCTAATTATATGTTGCCAAAAATCAATATGCAGCAAAACAAAGGATGTTATTTAATTATGTAAGTTAAAGATGAATAATTTTGATTAGCAATTTTTATTTTTCTGTTTTCAGCAATTCACTCACAATGAAAGTCTGTGGAGAAAAGTATTGGGCAGAGGATAAAATAAATCTCTGTTTAAGTTTATACATGTTTATCTGAGACAAGAATGATTATATCATTTTTAATCTTGACTGCGCAAAGTAAAGTCCCATTTGAACTCCTGTCTTGACCTTGTAAAGGCAGCTAGAGTGTGGTAAGTCGTGTACACACATGTACAGCGATGCTATAAAGGGACTGTCTATGGTGAGAAAAACCACCGGAACTATATCTGTAACCCATATTCAGACATTAATCCATGCAAAACAGTAGGTCCAATGTTAAACTTACTCACATTTTTCCACCGAAAAAATAATGTAAACACTTTAATAAAAATTTGAGCAGCACATTTCTGCTTTAAGCGCTTTGGAATGGCTTGCTTTTATAAGAAATCTGTCAGATGTTGACTTTTTTACTTGCATCATGACACAGTTTCTTTATTAATATATGATATTTAATTTATTCCAGGTTTAGTTTTACAATAATTTTGTACAACTTTAACTTTTGTGATTTCAATGCATTTTTTAAAACTAATAATTTATTTTATTTTAGCTGTAATAGAATATATATATATATTTATATATTTATATATATATATATTTTTTTAGTTTAAACTAAAAATTATTCTTTAGTTTAGTTTAAACTAAAAATTAGGCTTTAATTTAAACAAAAAAATATCTTTCTTGTACTTTTCTGTTACTTAAGTGCAGTGCCTTGGGTGATTGTGTTAACATCAAGGACTCATCATGAGGAATCTCATAACAACACGTTTGGGCCCCACATTCACACAGCTAGAATGAGGACAAACACTTACTCCATCAATGAGTCTGTGTGTTCTCACACTCCTGAGAATCTCACACAGGGTCATGACCTAAAACCGTCTCAATTTGTTGTCTTCAATTTGTTTCCCCTTCACACCTTCTCACTTAGCAAAAGTGTATATAAACCTGGCCAATCTCAAAACAAACAGCCAACCTTAACCCTCCTCCATCCTAAACTATGATTCTAATCCTCCTAAACTAAACACTGACAAATTTACATTTGGTACACTGAAAAAAACTCAGTAATTAAAAGAAATAAATAAAAATTGGCAGCCGTGGTTGCAAGAATAAATTTGTAAAAAAAAATACTGAAAAGCTATAAACACGTTTACGGCCAAAAACTGTAAATACAACTGTAATGAATACAACTGTAATGTACAAATTTGATTCAGAAAACCACATCAATACTCAAAGCTGAACACATGTCATTTCACTATAAGAAGATGTAAAGAAGGTGCACAGAGTCATTCATCCAAACACAAAACACCATAATGGTAGACATGACACTTAAACAATGCAATAAACACTGATTAAACAACAGAAGATATAACATAAAGCTCAAGAGTACACACCTGATAACAAAAACTAATAAAAAAACATGATCATTTAAGCCAAATACTTTCAAATGCAGAGAGTCACAAAGGGAATTCTGGGAATATAGTTTTACAGTTTTCTACTGTAAATTATTTGTTTTATTTAACGTTACATCTAAAAACTGTACAATTAACAACATTTTACTATAAAAATTACATTAAATGTCTGTTTAGATGTTTTACAGTGTTCCCCCGTATATAGTACGGAAATGTACTTTTAACCTATTTACAATATTTTGTCTGTAGCATTTTTTACAGCATTTAACAGTTAAAATTACATTTATTCTTTTACAGTGTAGGCAAGCCTATATTTTTCTCTTTTAGAAAAAACTGAAACAAATTATTGATGATCGCTCATACTGCTCTAGATAGTCCAGTTCCTCAGCAAATTTATAAGTGTTTTACTTTACATTTTGGCCATTTTTAAGACTAAAAAAATACAAAGAGTAACGACAAAGTTGAGAAAAGACAAGTATGTTTTATGTCAGTGTGTTTGATGTCTATGTCGATGATTTGGCAACTCTGCCTGCGCGGTTATTTCAGTCCACTCCCGCCTCAGCTACGGCTTTCTGAATTTGTTGTAGGCTAACTCGCATGCGCAAAACAGCTCCAGATCTCAGCAGCCTACTAGGGCGAGGGCTCGGCTAATGAATATTAACCACGTAACGTTACGTTTTCCTAATACGCAAATGTGATTGGATGCAACGCAAAGGGCGCTAGAACAATGGCGAATCGAGCAAAAGGCTTGGTTCATGAATATTAATTTAGCTACGTGACTGGACGCTGCAGGAGGGTTACTAGGCAACGTCTGGGGGCCTTCATCAATATTCATAATGCAATCCCTCGCTTTAGTATCGGGATTCGTCGGTTCTCCTGCAGGCCGAGGGAAAGGTATGCTGAGCAGCCGTGGACACTACCAACGTCAGCTGCAGAGGGGTGGTCTTTAGTCCACGCTTGGTTAAATGTAAACACCTCGACCGCACAAAGATAGCGCAGCCGCTGCGTTGCTTTTAGAAATTGAGGGAAAGAGGCGCCGTGGAGCAGACGCGTTTCCGGACGATTCCTTTGGAGTTCGTCACCCCTCCTACAGATGGTTGGGAAATTCCCTCCACATGTATAGTGATTTGTGTAAGTTGGGGAGCCCGATGGGGTTGAGTTCGCAGCTCGGGATTATGTGCTAGACTGGCGAGCGCAGTAACGCTAGAGGAATCAAAGCAAGAGTTACATGGAAGAAGGTGGTGATTTGGGTATACTTTGGGAATACGCGGCATTACCGTCAACAGAAAGGTGAGTTTTGGTGTCTTAACTTTAGTATTTCATCTGTAAGGGTGCCAGGTTTTTATAGAGAGTGAAATCTCCTTGGGTATTCCAAATAACTTATTCTACGTGGCAGCGCTTGGCCCGCAGAATCACGCATACACGCGCGCGCGCACGCCATCCGATGGAGCTTGACCAAAACACAGCAGTGTGTTTGTTTTCTACCTGGCAAATTTACCATGGTAACGATTATTTCCAGCAGGAAGCCAGTTGCTACAGTTAATTTTACTGTAGTAAAACTTTGGCCACTTGGTATTAGTCATCACATTATGTGACTTTTCACAACGAAGTGGAAAGACTCGGAAAGCTCTAACATTGTTTTATCCTGGTAGATTACACATATTTGGTGGAAACTTTGTTTACAGTGGTAAGTTTCTACTGCTTAAATCAACGTTTAGGTCGTAAAACTACTTTTACACCTTAATATGGCATTCCCTGGCTATTTTTGGGGTAATGTGTTGGTTTATTGCACCCTGTTAGCTCAGTGGCCTGCATGACCCTGGGGGTTATGTGGGGTTTGTCCAAGTTAAAGTCTGCTTTAATTAGAGCCATTGGATATCTCAGAACCTGATGTGCTGGCCATCTAGACAGAATTTTAAAACATCAACTTCTTTATGGGGCCTTAGAAACTCAGAGACCATTTTTAGCATCTCATAAACATTTTTAATATTATAAATATTGTGCACTGATGTTGAATTTTGTGAGAACTAATACAAACATAAATGTTATGTTTTGTGAAACATGCTTCACAACACTGCTGTGACAATGTTATGCAAGTTTGAGATGGAGAAACAGTTATTATATTAACTAAGAGTATAGTTAATATATTTTTTTTTTCGTAAAATTTGATAAAATTGACTCCCAAATAAATTACTAGGTTTACCGGTAATTTCAAAATTCACTCTTAATTTTAATAAACCCAAACCGTCAGGAAGGGATGTCAGTCTCAACAGAACATGCAGATTAATTGCTTCACAACATGACACAAATCGGAAAAGATTCATTCTTATTCTCTCCCTCTGTCTCTTATGGTCTCTTTTGGGTTCAGGAATGTTCACAATTTCCTCTTTGCGGTCAGGGCGTGTTTAATATTAGCCCAGTGCAACTCTACACCGACCGGTGTTTAAGGGTCTCACGTTTATCCTCTCTTGTGTTACAGTGATTTTCTCTAAGCACCGAAAATCTTTAATGCCTAAGGTTGAATAGTAGGTCTCTGGCGCAGTTTATGCCGTCTTTCTGTTTGTTACCAGCAGGGGATAGTTTCGTTGGCCCCTTAATAATAACATGTTAGGAGAGCAATTAATTTTTAACAGTTGTTAGTCAGTTGTATTTTCTGACTTTTAGTTTAGTTTTGCTCTCTTTACAACCTTAAATCTGGACTGGAATAAATTTCGCATAATAAGTTGTTTGTTTAATTTTATCATTTGAATCTCAAAGTGTTTGTGGTTTTACCCAGAGTGGAATTCCGTCCTTCCAGTCATACGTGTCAAATCGACTTCGTCATTGAAGATTTTTCTGTGTGTCTGCTTTGATGCAGGTTTGCCTGAGTAGATCTGTAGTCACATCCTGTGTGTGTTCTCATGTCATGCCTGAAGTATAATGAGGTCTAGTTTTGCTGGGCATATTGTTAAATTTGCTTTGTGTGTTTGTTTGGGGTGATTTGGTGCCAGGAAGCATTTTCTGCTCTCCTTTTGTTTCCTTTCCTTTTCTTTTTTTAACCTCAGGATGTTTTCTTTGCTGAGCTGCTCTTCGTGTGTATGTGTGCGTGTTTGTGGGTGTGTTTGTAAAGTCTTATTTGCCCGAAGGCAGCTAGAATAGATGTTCAAAAAAAGATTTCTCCCGAGAGAGTAAAGATTTCTCTGCCATCTCTGGTCTAACCTCTCTGTGGTGTTATGGGGCAAATGGCTCATCTGATTAAGCTAACTTAGAAAAGTCCCGAAAAGTTTCATGGTTCATGATTATGTATCTGGACTGTTAACACAAGGTAGCAGGTTGCCTAATTAATGCGGTTGAGAAAGACATTAAAATCCACGTATTACTAATGATTTTAGTGTTGTGTGTGACCTTCTCTGATCATCATTTTTCCAAACTGGCAGGTGTTACCTTTTATTTGTAAAGCTTTTTTTTTCAAAACAGAACAATTGACGGTTAATGATGCAAACGTTATCAATTATGAGACAAATATATTGAACGTCCTTGTGCACCTTCACGATCTCACTTCTCATGAACATGCTGCATCTTTAAAGAAACTGTATCTCTCACGCGACATGTTTTTTTTGTGTAACATTTTAAAAGAAAGCTTGTGTTCTGATTGGCCGTCTTGATTGGCAGTGTAGGAGTGGTAGAGATGGATTGGTTTACCGGCTCGCTTGGGTAGGTTAAGCTGACACTGCTATTGTTTGTAGGTTTGTTGTTATTGCGTGTGCTGAGCCCTAGTCCTTTTAATGTGGTTTGTATGTGGTTCTTTGTGTTGCCTTTATTATTTGCCTCTCCAACAGCTGTGTTATAGTGATCCTTGTGCGTTAGTATGTCAGAGTTTGTTGCCTAACAGTTATATAGAATGGATGGAGGTAATGTAAAATATTTGAGTGATTTGGCCTCTGTGAAAAGCTGACTTGATTATTAAGGAATTTGGGTAGCTTAGAATATCAGTGAAGATGCTGTATGAATAGTGTTTAATTGTACAGTAAATTAATTTCAGCTAGCAGCCCTTGTGTTAATCTGAATGCGCAATCATTAATAATCCTATTAAAGATGTTTATGCACAATTAAAAAATACATTTTAAATAACTTTTAAATAACTTTCTACATTTTTTGATGTTAAAGCTGAATTTTCACATGATGTTGACCGTAATGCATGATTTCTGAATCAAAGTAATAATTTCCTTCAAAATCTTACCTCATACATTTGTTTTGTACGTGACCGATATAGATTTGTCATCTGCTTTAGTGTCTGACAGATTAATTATGTTCCCTGTAATAATCATCTAATCGTATACTAAGTCTGTTTTATTTTGTCTTACAGTTGAATTAAAAAGAATCTTAACACTTCAAAGCAAAAGTTCAAAGACAAAAAATGACTCTCTATGATCTTTTTAGTAATTATTCATACAGGTGTGGTTAAAAATGGTTTAACATGAAATTAGGTCATTGTAATTGGTCTGTGTTTACTTCATCCTGGCCACAGCTGATATGCCCAAACTCATACGTGTTTACTGCTGATTGACATTATGAGCACATCACGTCCTTCTGATGTCCTTTTGTATAGGTTTGTGTGTTTTTTTTAGAAATATGTGTTATTAAAATTCAAACAATATTTTGACTCCCTATTCTTTCTTATTTTTCGGCTGTACTGACGAGATGCGCATGAATATATTTTGTGCAGTATATTGCCCAGCCCACCTTCTTTATATTTGCCTTGAATGTAATTTAAAAAAAAAGGGGAAAAAACATTTATTATAAAACGTATTGCCATGAGATTTGACCTGATGTTTGCTTCTAAAAAACACTACTACTACTAATAAGCTGTATTATAGCTGGCGGAAAATGTAAGTGTATCAAATGACCTCTTGCTGAACTGTTTATACCTGTTACACCTCATTTTTCATTCTTCATTACATTCTTTTATTTTGGACTTAAACCCTCCTTTGCCAAAGGCTATTCTGTATCTTTTTTGTACGGAGAACATATCTGCTTTCTTCAGTAAATTTAAGAACTTATTACAATGGCTTTAATAACAGGTGTACTGATGTGTTCAGATGACCTGCTCCTCTAGTTGTGTCTTCAACTGTGGCATAAAGAAACAGTTCAGTGCATGTGAAAAGGGGAATGTGTCTGGGATTACAATCACACTAAATAACTGTGGACCAACAGTGTCTGAGCAGGTCTGGACATGCAGATTCCACCTATCAGTGGCATTTCCTTACCTCTCATACGTCCATGTTTGCTTACTGGCTTTTTTTACTGGAACTTTCTTAGCACATTTTCCTCAACTTTGCTGGAAGGCTTTTCTGTCTGCATGGGTTTTAGATGTTTCCATTCTGAGAGGTAAAAGCGCATGTGGATGATGTAAGACGGCTCGTAAAAACTAAACCCCAGCACTTCAGCAGTCGTCTTTTCAGATAAGGTAAGATTTGAGCCCTCAAGGCAAAGCGAGGCTGTAGCAGGATGACATGGATGATACTACAGCAGATGATAACTGTCTGTGACTGCGACTTAAATGCGTGTGGGTTGTTTTTTTTAACTCGAAAATGATCCAGGAAGTTCCTCCATCTTTTCACCAAAGAAATGCGACATATGACGTCACGCATAACGTCACACATCCTGCCGAATGTGGATTCATGCAATCCTCTTTTCCGTTCTGTTTTCAACCTGATCAGCAGTACCAGCTTAAAATGGCTTCAGAAAAAAACTTTAATCATTCGCGTCATAGATTATATGATTTTAGGACTGTTATTGAGCCCTTTAAGGCTGTTTGCCTGCTTTCCTTTTAACTGGTGATGGGAATGTTTCTAGAATCCTTAAAGTCAATCCCTTGTGAACTCCTAACCAGAACATGAAAAGCCAAAATGCATGTCATTGTCATCTGATGTATGCATCTGAACGTCACACATCTGTAATGCGTGTGTGTGTGAGAATCAAAGGCCTCTATTGTTGGAATGAGAAGCAGATGTTGGGGTGGAATTCTCCTGACTGCTGCACATTTTCTCTCACTCATGCAAGGTTTTCTTACTACTCCATTTTGCATTTGCTTGAAATTTTTTCCCAATGTATACTTGCTTAAGTAATTCATTTTAATGTTACAATAGAACAAGCTTTAGCAAAGACCAGCCGAGCGAACTAAGAAAATAACATAGCAATGATCCACAACCACAAGGAATATTTTATTATCAATTAATAGAGCCAAATGGCAGTAAGGAAATATTAGGTTTTGAGGAAAAAAGTACTGTGGTTAACTTTGTTTTACTAAAACTAAAATCAATTCATTGTATAGATAGCAGCTGAATGTGATGGGGAAAGACACACTAGTGCCAATTAGCAAGTTTAAGTTTTGGTGTAATCTTCTTATGATATTTTGAGCTTACATTCAAACATACAACTTGCAACTTAATCCTATTAGGCCTTGGTATGTTTCTGCATATGTATTTCATGTTAGTTTAATATACACTGAAGATGTTGTCTGGCAAGAGGATTTGTTTGGATAGTACATGCTTGTGGTGCATAAAGTTTAGGTTGAAATTAACCTGGAATATTCCTTTAAAATTATTGGATATGCCATATTTGTTGTTATTTGAGATTAGTTTATAAGAGATCAATAGCCAAGTTTCCATCCAGCTTTTACGCTGTTTTGTTGTCGACAAAGAGAATTTGCGGGAAACAAAATGTGCAAAATTTGTGGTCTCCAGCCTGTTTCCATCCAACTGGCCTTTTACCGATAAAATGGTGTGCGTGATGACGTCATCCTTTAAAAAAAGGGTGACAGTTTTGGTTTTGGAGTATCGCAAAAAACCTTAAGCTGTTTCCATTCAATTTCACCTGTCTGTTCTTAATCCCTTTGGAAAAAAAACAACATACCCCATTATTAAATAATGGAGGCCTACATAAAAATAACAAGTTTTCATGTTTTTGCACTTTGTTATATTTATATACTCCAGCATCAAGCCATTCATAAGCTGGTGCAGTTGTTGTTGTTGTTTGTTTTCCTGATCAAATGTTATTAGACTGTATTGAAAATAGGAATGTGAATTTAGGTTATTTTATTATTAACCTACAAGATTATGCTAAATAACAAGTAAATTAAATTGAATTGATTCGTGGCTGTGACCTATTAAAAATAGCTTAATTTGTGTCCAGGGATTAATTTT
>JAUMHP010000015.1:2380404-2391019 GCA_032361065.1 Enteromius trimaculatus
TTGTAAAGCTGCTTTGCAATGATATGTATCATGAAAAGCGCTATACAAATAAATTTGAATTGAATTGAATTGAATGTTTACCTGGATTACAATTCTTATTTTTTATCAAGCCGCTGTCTGATGAAATCAAGTACTCATATGATGTGGACAATGGCTATGCCATTTAATAAAGTTAAAAGCAACATATCTATTTTTACTGAAAGTTCTACTTCTATCAGCCGCTCACTGAACAGAACACGCGCAGAGAGACGCAGGCGCAGGCGCGCGTGCTGGGAAAACGAGCTTGTGCTCCGGCAGCAGTACCAGAGACTCGCCGAGGTTTGTCCAAGAAGTCGCTGGATCTGTCAATAGTCGCTTTTCGAAAAATGTCGCCAAGGGGTTCAAATAAAGGGCTTCAAATAAATATAGCGTCAAAGTCGCTAAGCTGGCAACACTGATCCCGCCACGTAAACAAATTGAAACCATCCAACAAGGGAGAGACACCATCTCATCTTCCCCTGCCATTCACATATTTCGCGATATTTTTATTAAATATTTTGTTTAGATTTTATTACATTTTTATATTTTACATTATTTTACATCATTACATCCGCTTTGGGCAACATTTGGTTTCCTCCATTCTTTTTTTTTTTTTTTTAAGTTTAATAGGATTATCAAAATTGAATAAATCAAAATAAAATAAGAGGATTATCTTTGAAAAGACAATTTGCTTCAAGCCAGTTTTCAGATCGATCTCCAGCTCCCAAGCTTACCCCTCCATCTCCAAAAAAACAAAAACGAACAGTCATGTCCCCAGCATTCGTTTCTCTCTTGTCCCTCATGCCTCGCAAGACTCAACCATACTCTCATATGCCCCATCTAGACTTCAAGGAGAAAGACGCATCTGGTTATGCTGCTGATTTGCACATATTCACTGTTACTATGGTGGCGCATTTTCCAAATACACTGGCTCCACAGAAAAAAACCTGCACTGTAAAAAAAAAAATCCTGTTAATTTACAGTAAACCGCTGGCAGCTAGATTTTTCGGCTTTGAGCTGTAATTTTACAGTTCGTGTACTGTAATATGAAATGTATAACACTGTAATATATTGGTTAGCAAAATACTGCTTCGGTATGTTTTAGGTTTTATTATAAAAATTATTATTATTATTATTAATGTTATTTATGATTTAAATGTAATTTCTTAAACAAATTTCTTGGACAAAAGATAGCCTTAAAACATTAGATTTTTATTAAAGCCAACATATAAAATACATTAACATTGTTTTCACTTAACAAATATGTGGACATTAAAATTATGGACAAAATGCAAAATACACGTTCTCAACATGTAAAATAGCAGCAGACTGAAATCCTATGAATTTAAACAAATATGTTGTTGCAAAAAGTGCTGTCACTTCAGATTTCACATGAAAATTCAACTGCAGAACACTGCACTGACTTTGCAAAACTACACTTCCACAGACTTCGTACGAACACTCAAATGCTTCACGGACTTCAAATGAACACACTATTGCAGACCACCACACTGACTTTGCATCAAAACACCATTAGGCAGAGCACAGCAATGACTTCAGATCCAAAACAGGATGTTGAACATGTGCTGTACTGACTTTGTATTACGAAACAAAGCCCCACTCAAAGTCCAAAATATTTTTCATCAGGGTGGCTACATGGACATTTACAGTGGCTGTCTTTTTATGGAGAAGTTTTCCAGTCTTCTTGGAGATCACCTTCACCTGGCTGGCCTTTGTCCCTCTCTCAGGATTCAAACCAACAAAGTGCCTAAAAAGCAATTTAGAAATAACAAACATTAGGCTTGGTATCAAATGAACCTGACATATTTTTTCACAACTGTAATGTAAGTAATTTTAAAATGTAAAAAATTTAAGTAATTTAATATCTTCATTATTTTACATTAAGTGAACACAATATGTGCATGAACTAAATACACGCGTGAGTAGTGTAACAAAGTGTATTGATAAAGCACTACATAAATAAAAGAGACTTGTATTAAATACAGATGACATATTTTTTCAAACATAAAAATATGTACAGTATGAGAACAAACATTACATTATGGTGGTGCGTGATTTATGTCATTGACAGTTCTCTGCTTCCTGTTAAATCATTGCACAATGTATATTAAATAAGTTCTTAACAGATCTGGGAAATAAGGCACAATACGGAAACAATATTCACCTTTGTACAAGCTGCAGGGTCCTTGAAGCTTCCTCTTTGTACTGTAGATTAAAGACGTAGTAAGTGGAAAAAACAGCAGTTAGCCCTGTGATGAAGGTCAACACCTTCACAGATTACATGATTTTTGATGGTGATCATCTATCCTCCAATTGTGGCTTCATCACCGGCAACTGATAAAGACAACAAATTGTAGTGTCTAATATGGTCATCGGTACTTTATTCATTCATTGTAAAGTAAGTAACACATTTTCAGCAGATTAGTACTTTTCATGACCTGGGATGGCTAAAACAATATTGATGAGGTATACTGATGGGAGAACCTTGCTTAATTGACACTTACACAACAGTATCAGTCGTGGAGAGGCGGGGAGGGTCAGGCTGCGCTCAACATCTGCTGCTGTGGAAGATACCTGTAGAATTCAGGCAATTGTATACAAATTATAAACGACAGAATAGCAAGCCCAGTAATAGCAAGTATATTTAAATGTAAACAAAACATACGCCAGCACGGAGTACCAATCCCTCTATTCCTTCATCAAAGTACATCATCAGCTGCTGTATTAGAGTAAACTCTCCATCTTCATCCTGGGGGACGCCATCTTTGTTCTTTGATTCTGTCCGCAGGTACTTCCTGATTCTCTTATCCTCAGGATTTGCAACTGAATCAAGTAAACGTTTATTACAACAGTGTTTATGCTTTCTTGAGACATGTGAATGTAGACTTGACTGTAAATTTTGAATGGGCATGTAACAGTCTAACCTTCGGTAATGTGGTAAGATTAGACCCCGGATATCCTCACACTTCGAGCTGCAAAAGTCAACGTGACACGTTAAATCATCCGTTTTATCCAGTTTAGTCTTATTTTGTTTTTTACAGATTTATGACCATATGTGTGACACTTGAAAACTTAAAAAACTCTTGTGCACTGGGGAAAACCGCACTTAAACGTTGCATTAGGCAAAAAACTATGCATCCGTGCGTAAAGGAATTGCTGCAGGTTTTATTGCAAATATTGCAAATGAACATTTTCTCCTGCAGTCAGCAAATATCGACGGCAAAATAACCATGCTAGTTTAACACAAGCTCTCTTTGAGCTAAAAACGAACTAAACTTACTTCGACTGGCAGTGCAAACGTAGTTACTACATTGCTAATTCAGTGCATAATACTCAGAAACGTCGATTTTTATTAGATTGTTATTAGCAAATATTATAATAAATGCTAGTACAGTGTAACAACGAAAATGATAAAATTGCATTTACCTCAAGCAAGGAGGAAAACACCGTGCGGGAATGCCGTTTATCTTGACCAGTTCAGCTTCAGCCGATAAGTTTATAGTCGGGACAAACCACAAAATTGTTGCGTTCTAAAACTCTTCCTCCTTCCTTCTTTAACATTTACGTACACCAGGTGAAGAGATGAGGCTAGATTTGATGATCTTGATTAAACCTGCAGGAATCTCTTCTAAGGAGTTGTGAGCGGCAGCAACAGCATCAAGACTTAAAAAACACTGTTCTTTACCGTAGGATTAAACCGTAGTTTTTTGGGGTTTTTTTTCAAAAAGGGTTTGCATTCACAGTATTCAACTGTATTTTTGAACAACAGTGCCTTACTGTTGGAAAATCCCAGTTTTTTTTACAGATATTTATTTTACAGATCATAAAGACCAGGAAGTATCAATATTACTCAGCTGGCAAATTAATTTTCACTGCATCCCTAGCCTAACCCTTCTGATTATATTTTCAGGTCTGAAGCTCGAATTTCACCCAGGAACCCGCTGCCCCTCTTCCCAGTCACTCACCTGCCCAAACCTACAGCCAATACAGATCCCTAAAACCAAGGTACCATGTTTACCCTGGCTTCGAAATTCCTAATACGCTCGGAAATCGCAGCAACCCCCCCGTTTAACCCAAGCATCCACCCCATCATTTCCAACCTTTGCGTTATAGATAACAAATCTATTTAATTTAACCAATTTAAGAAAAGCCATTACATATATATATATATTTAAGCTCCAATGTGAAATTAAGCCTTTCAGACCCTGCTCGCATTTCTCCATTATAGAAGTTCCAGCAGCACTTCCCTGTCCGACACGCTATTCATAGACGTATGCAACAAACCAGTCACGCGTTTCTGGTTCCAAAAGTATTTAACAATCATTCTGCGACTAGCCGGCATCCCCACCGAAAAATTCTCATCTTACTCAAAATTCAACATGTGAGAAGCATCAGACATCGTTTTTTCTGACAGGCTCTGCTATTTTTTCATACATACATATTGAACACTTTGCTTAAGTTTATTGTGTAAACTAAAATATAGACAGTCACATAAACAAAGTATGCTGGCAATGGCACACAGTGTTCGGAGAAAAGCACAGATTAATACTTACAATTTTCTCATTTTACACTGAATGATGTTTATACCATTGTTTGAAGCAACTGCATGCCATATTTATCCATGCATATGAACAAGATTAAGAGCTATTGACCTATTTAAGTAAAAAAAAGAAAAAAATATTAAACTTCAATTAAAACAATGGAATAACCCTTCAGATAACCTGCTGAAAACATATCTGAAGCACGCAGAATAACATGTTTATTTATTTTTTTTTTAAATGTAATTTATTTTAGTGATGCAATTTGCAATTTTAGTCTAAAGTCTAAAGAATTGTCATGAGCCTTTAGACTTTAGACTTCAGTGTCATATAATTGAGTTGTGAAACTCCTCATATGACCGCTACTGAACATCTGAACATAACTAAACGAATGCTCACTCACAGATGCATAAATATTAATTTTGTGTAACGTTATGCAGTTCTGGAACAGATCACGCGCCACTGCTCATTTCATACTTTCTGACAGCTTATTTAATGTATAAGGTACATGCACAACAAATTGGTGATGTCATAGTGGTATTGTGTACTGTAATCGAACGTAGCCTGTGGAAATGTAGACGGATCATGCTTGTTCTGAGTGTGGGAAGACTTTTACAGTGAAGTAAAAACAGCACCAGACAGAAACACTAAACAAGTGTTCACACTGTGACAAGAGCTTCAAACGATCAACACATCTACAGATGCATGTGAGGATCCACACTGGAGAGAAGCTGCATCACTGTCATTCATGTGGGAAGAGATTCACTCAGTTATCTTCATTAATCTGTCATAAATTACATGTCTGCGTGTCTGAAAGTACAGTAAATAGTTGAAGTTAGTTCATTAAAGTTAGGTAGGGCTGCATCAAAGTTATTACTTTGATAAATGATTTATCAGAGATTATAAGAATGATCAAAAATGTTTTAAATCAAAGATCTTCATAGTTAAAAAACAAAATCATTTATTTTGAATCACCAACATAACTACAAAACTAATTAAGTTCAAAAAAAGTGCCAGAAGTGTTTATTAAACAGTTTACATGAACACTGAACATATCAATGGCACACACATTAGCCATCTATCTGTAAACCTTGAAACAGGAACCTCAATTTTAATAACAAAAAAAGTATTGTTATTAAACCTTCCACACACATCTGCATATTCATTACATTATTATCTTGCTTCTCTGTGGTCACATAATGTTATTCAATGCAAAATCCCTAAAACGGTTTTCACTGATATTTTTAATGGTTTCTGTTGTCAGAAACAGTGTTGGGTGTAATGCGTTACAAAGTAATAATATCACTGTAATAATATTACTTTTTTCAGTAACTAGTAGTGTAAGGCATTACTTTCCCAAGCTAGTTACTTGCGTTACATTTGCCAGTAGCACCTTCACACACAAAGCACACAGCACAGAGAACAGAAGGGAAGGGGAGGGGGCGTGAATGGAACAGTGATTGGTCTGGGTTTGGCACGAGGTATCATTTACCATCACCGATTGGTCAACACCCGGCAGCAGAGCGGCACGTCATAGAGTCAAAGTTCGGATCATTTAACCGACTCAGACCTTTGAGTCTCGTTCAGCAAAATGAACTAATCTTTTTTCGAGTCATCTCGTGCATTTCGTTCCTTTCTGGTTTCCCGAGTTGTTCGTTCATCACGTGTCAGCCCCGAAACGTTAACCCATGCAGCCGGCTCAGTACCCAAAACAGGTGAATCAATAATTCCAAAACAAAAAACTATAGGATGTTGCGCTGATGCGCATGCGCGACTGAACGAATCATTCCTACAAGACGACTCGTTCTTCCCGAGTTACTTCGTTCAAGAACGATCCATCACTAGACAAAAAAATAGAAAAACAGGGAAAAATGAAAGTGTCAACAACGACAAGCTCTTTTTCAGAGGAAGGTTCCCAGCAACAGAAAGCTATTTGTGACGGGTGGAGATTCAGTCATTATTTTGAATATGTTCAACGGAAGGAAAATAACTTGACGGTGAAGTGCTCACTCTGCCCGGGGAGAACGCTGCTCTCCACCGCTTGTAACTCTACCTCCTTACCTTAACGTCAATTTATAACATGTACAAGAGCATATGAACTATCAAATTGATTGTTTGCACTAGACAGTGTTTGTTAAACATTGAGGAAGTTCATACTTGTTGTACAGTTGTTTGTAGTTATTTGTGCTACAGTGCCAGTCTGTTGTTGGCGTAATAAAGACCCTAAAGAACACTCCTCCAGTGTATGTTCTGCCTCCATCTGATGCATCTCAGGCAATTATAGAGTAATTAAGAAAAAAAAAAATTAACTAGTAATATTACTAGTAATGTAACTAGTTACTTTCTCCATTGAGTAATAAAGTAATGAAGGGCACAACTATTTTTGAGAGTAATATGTAATATATTACTTTGAGTAACTAGCCCCAACACTGGTCAGAAAAACAGAATGAATATGAAACAGTGACTGAAATGCACGCCATTATAAGGCCTTATGAACTAGCTCTACCTTACAAGATGTTAATCTACATTAAAATCCTTATTTATAATAGTTTATAATTATATTTATTATTCATAATAATGAAACCAAGTACACATAAGATATACACAATGGCTATGCTGTGATTTTGGCTATATTTGACAACAGACGCAGAGAGAGGGGTGTGCACGCCGTGAAAACAAGAGCTTGCGCTCGCGCAGCAGTACCAGAGACTCACTGAGGTTTGTTAAAGAAGTCTCTAGATTTGTCGCTAGTCGCTTTTAGGGAAAAATGTTGCCAAGGGGGTCTGAAAAGTCGCTAAATATAGCGGCAAAGTCGCTAAGTTGGCAACACTGATCCCATTCACTCTATTAGCCTGAGCAAACTTTCTTCAGAAGACCTATCGTTTTATCGAGTAATGCGACCAAGGTAGTATCGAAAAATGTAATATTGCGGTATGACGTATTTACAATACCGTTGCATCCCTAGTTATAACTCTTGAGTGAGAACCGTGAACCGAGAATCAGTCCGTGCTGCAGGGAACTGAACAAATCCTTTTTAAAATGATTTGCGAACCAGTTCACTGGTTTAATAACTGGTTTGATCAAGCCTTTGAACAGAATTAACTCAATAGAATGATTTTTTTGCGAATAGGCATCGTTCACTGCCAAGAGAAAAGTAGATGTCTATTCTGGCTAACTTGTAAATTATAGCATCAAGATGAAGTAACGAGAGGAGCGTTGCCCACAGCGTTTATGACCTCAAGGTTAGATTATTGTAATGCTTTATTGGGTGGTTATTTGGCACACTTTATAAATAGAACAGAACAACGACAGTGACATGTTTTAAGATATGTCAATATGGCAAGATATGCCAATTAAAATAAAAAAATAAATTAATTAATTAAAAGGAAAAAAAAAAGAGAGAAATCTGGAAAAGCATAGCCATGAAATGACACAGTGTGTAGTTCCTGCACATAAAGTTTGTGTACACTCATCTTAAGCCGTTTCTGTCAAATGGTTCGCCAGCTGATGTGCCTTAGGATAGTTATTAAAAAAAGCTAACAACCATTAGTGTATGGCAACTTTATTAATGAAAACACTTCCATTCACTGGGTGTAGGCTACAACAAATTAAGTATTTTATGTGTACAAATTTAAAGAAAAGTAAAAATGTAAATTTAATACTAAATCAGATTCTATATTAAATGCTCATTGAAAATGTTCTATGTGTAGTTAAATAGGTATAGCTAAGAGCGCTCCAGACCAACCTTACAAACGAATGACTTACAGAAGGTATACTTAACCAAGGTTTCGGAAAACAGGCGTTAACGATAAGGTACTTCTTAAAGTACAACTTAAGAACGACGTAGCGTTAAGGTGGTTTCGGAGAACGCAGCCCAGATGTACAAAACAGACCCTTTCACCTTTGTAATAAACACGGAGGTACATGAAGATCACGTATACGCGCATACTTTGTTATGCGACTGTCTATATTATTCTATGCTGTGTGAAGCTCTCATCCGTTAACATGGGTGCCAGAAAAATACGAGCTGCTTACGCGTGCAGTGTGAAACCGGCAAAAGTCATCATAGCTTGCGTAGTATAGACCCAGCTCCAAACCCAAATTTGTGAACAGATTAACGGAGATATTTTTTTAAATCACGCGATAAGAGCCTTCCACCACTAGTTTTTGTATAAAATAAATAATGTAATTTATTTATTAATTTATTTTTTATCCAGTATGTATCTTATAAAACTTACATTTTGTAAAAGTACAGTAACTAAAAGATTAAGTAAATACTAATAACAAATTCAGATTAAAAATAACATGTCAGTTTTTTTTGTCTTTTAAGGGCAGCAGTCTCCAGAAGGAAATTAATATCAATTCCACAATTAAATAGAAATCCTTTTTCAAAATTTTCTCTATGTTTATTAAAATAAAATATACCGTGTTCAATTTAATATGTTGTTTAACAAGTTATCATACCATTGGAATATCATGTTGTCCCATTCCTACCTTCAACCATAGTTAAACACATCTGATCCAAATAATAAAGTCTTTCATGCTTATGTGAAAACTACATAATATGTGTGTTGAAGGAGAGTTGGAACATAACTCTGCAGGGCATACTGTCTGACTTTTGTAATGCTGTGTTAAAACATCCGTTTTCAAAACAGCAGTTGAAGATAGTACCTGCTTATATTATTTCATAGGCATGTCTTTTCTTTTTGGATGGGCATAAGCAACTTATGCACTGTTAATAACTTTAACTATAGGTGCCAGACAGTATGCCACAATCTATCACATTCATCCATGCTGAATAGCAGAGCCTCACACCAACCTATTTGTTGTTCAGGATCTTCTTGTTTTATGCTGCAGGTTTCTGAATCAGTCATGTTTTTGGCTTTCTTTCACCAGTTGTTGTTGAACTAAGTGAATTCTTGTGGGTTTTGAGGAGAGTCTGTCAAAAAAAATTACAGTTACAGTTTTATATCAGTTACCACTAGAACTTTTATGTCATACATCAATCAAAATAACTGCTTAATTACATTTTACTACTGGAAGTTCTTATTTTCAGGTGGCTATGAAAAAAATCAGTGTAAATAATATACAATGTGTTAAATGATTGTTTCCATTTCTACTTGAAGTTCTACAAACTTTTTTGTTTTACTTTTACTTATATTTGTGATTTAATTACATTTGCACCATAACTTGAGCCCTGCTAGTATTTTAAATGAAAAAACTATTCTAAACAGATCGACACTAGTCGTGTAGCAGTACTGTAGGAGCATGAATTAATCACAACATATGCCCCCAGTTTCACAGACTAGTTCCAGACTAAATTGCATGTTTGAGCTGTCTCAGATGAAAATCTCATGCTCTGACATATCTTAAAACATGTCACTGTCGTTGTTCTGTGTTAAGATGCACACCTGTGATATTTTCTTATAAGACATTTTGGTAAAAGTTTAAAAATCTTAATTTACCTAATGTCTAGTCCTGGCTTAAGCTAAGCAACGTCTGTAAAACCGGGCCATGGAGTAATATTAATAAACATAATAGTAAATCTAAATAAAGCATTAACCTCTCGTTCATTCTGCTGGGTCTTAACACATTCGGCAAACGTTCGCGGCCCAAACAATAATGTGTCGAAAAATTTAATTTCATTGTAGAGATTGTTATTCGCGTTGTTTGAGCGGTTATACGGTGTATGTCTGCGTACACGGAACAAAACAATGCCTCGAACACGGGACGCTTCTGTATTATTGGGATAGGCTGGAAACCCTGCTGCTAGGCTAAATGTTTATTTCAGTCAGCAGAGACCAGAAAAGACGCTCATATAGAACTGCACCAAATGAAACCAATACAGATTGACAAGCTATGCGTTTATAATTGTATACAAGTACACGAAATATCTCACCTCAGAAGACTCACGGCTGTATGTTGGTGCTGGCGGTGACTACTTTCCTTGTTTTAGAGACTGCTACTGCACATAGGATACATGCGCGTGCTCGTTGGTGAATGGCCAATCAGCCTTAAACACATAAATACGTCATTAC
>JAUMHP010000015.1:2437603-2451707 GCA_032361065.1 Enteromius trimaculatus
GAGAAGCATTTATTTAAAATGGATAATAATGTTCAAAACTACTGTTACAGTAGTTTACTGTTTCACTACTGTTCAAACGTTTTGGATCATTTGGGTTATTCGATCATAAATATATTAAAAGTAATCTAATTCTAACAATTTTATTATACTTAAAATTTTTAATTTGAAGTTTTTATTTTTATCTTATTGTGTTTTTGTGATGGCAGTCCGCTTCATTCGTTAATGTCACATGATCTTTCAGAAATCATTATAACAGTTCCTGAAAAGATCTTAATAGGTTTTTGTGAAAACCATGATACATTATGATTCTTTGAACAGTATTTATCTTAAATTGAAAGACATACAAGCGTTGACTGTCACTTTTGACTAGCTTAATCTGTTCTTGTGAATAAAAGTATCAAAAAAATAAATAAATAAAATGAAAATTAGATCAGAAACTTTTGAACCTCACTGACCCCAAACTTTTGAAAAGTAGTATATTTTTTGTCCTTTTCAAGTTTCTACTGTAGTCATTCATCTCAGAGTTGGCTGGTTTAGTTCATGGCTTAAAAATCTTTACAGATTCTTTTAAGTCACGATGAAGAAAACGAATGGGAACAATATGAACCAAGTGTGAAAAAATGTGGGCAGTCTCAGTTGCACTCCACAGCCACAGACTCTTTATTCGGCCATTTTTTTACCTTTTTACCTTCTGTCCACTTACAGTATAAAGCTAGTCAAGATTTCTTGCACAAAAAATACATATTAGCCCCTTAAAATTAACTGGATGTTTTTGCTACTGTACATTTAACACTTCCATTTGTAAATGACCTCTGTTATTACTGGCTTCATTGCAGTTAAAAAATTAAATCTTCAAATAGGCAAGAAAAATAGTTTTCTATGATACAACCTTTTTACAAAACTCCTAACCCCCCCATTCCCTGTACTATGGAGAAGCATTATCCACTGAAGTCAGTCACTCTGTGGGTGATAAAGAATGATGGTCTTACCTTTAGGAGCGTCTGCGTCACATATCTTGCTGATGGCAGCGGTGTGATTGCCCTGAGATGGGTCTGCTGTTGGCAGCGGGGTCTGAGGACAAAAAAACCCAAAAAACTCAAGCACAATCTGATCTATGGAACAGGGTTCTAATTGTATGCTAAACATAAGGAATGTGCTTAAGCTTATTATGCAAGCAAATATAAGACATTGCCACTGTGATATGACATATGCCTTTTTTCATGTTAACTAAACAAATTACAGTTTTGTGCACATTACTTCAGTATAAAAATATGATTCGCTTTTACCATCCACAATCCAGTTTAACCAGCTACTAAACATTAAAATAGCCACACTGTATTTAAATTAAGTCATTGTCTTTAGTCATTTAAATTACTCATTATACTGCATATTAACAAACCTTTGCTATGCGCATAATGTGGCACTGTTAACACTAAAATGAAAGTCACAGTAAATGCCATTTTAAAAAAAAGATGTTTACATCGATCATGGCAGTAGTGCTTCATCAAGTGAAGGAGAGGCCTTATATGCGAACAGCTTAGTCATTTTAAAGACTCCAATTCACGTAATTCCTTCAGTAAACTAGTGCTAAACCAACACCTAGATTTCTAGAACCCTCTCTTACAAGAATACAGATAACAAAGGTAAGCAAAAAATATATATATATATATTCTGCATAATTTAATTTGACACAGACTAATTATAAGAGGCAAACTGACTCATAAGCTTTTTGGGTTATTACATTAAGGGAATGTACTCAGAAATACAATTACAGTTTCAACAGTTTCAATTACACATTCCATGCTCTTAGAGATAATGCATTGCTGTTCATGCTGGATGATGAAATGAGTAAACCTCATTTGTTATAAGTAAATATATAAACTATACGGGTGCAGTTATGAGTAAAAAAAAACATTTTCCCTATGTATGTATATATGATAATATTATTGCAGATATATTTGTATACATTATAATTGCAGACATTTGACCAGTGATTGCATATTGAATTCATAAAGGAGGACTACAAGCGTAAAATGGACTTCCCCTAGCTGTATTTTCTCAATGTTTCTGCCAAAATAAAACTAAATATGAAATATCTAATTCTTTTTGACTAAATAAATATATATATATATATATTTAATAAATATCTGTCTATCTATACATAAATAATTATTTCTAATACAATTAAATAACACATTTAACATTAACTAAAATAATACTTACTATAATAATACTTATGTTTTTAATTACAAATCCAATGCAAACTATTGTTCACATTTTTAATGACTAAAATTTACAGTTATTTGAATTTCTTGGAATTGTGTTTCAGTACATTACTCCTCTTACCATTCCGATTTAAATTCCAGTTCTGCATCCTGTTTAATACATCAATTCTGTAATTTACTGCAATTTAAAAAGCATCCTCAATTAAATTCTGCACGACACACAAGCCTGCAAGACATGTACTTTATTTCGCTTATGCTTATTTCAATATTTACATCTGACGCTGCAGAGGGACAAAGGACAGATGTAATTGGTCAGATTTCAACACATGCTGTGATGTTTACTGAGGAGAACAGGTTCGATCTTGCCGCGAGCTGTTCTTCCTTCCCTGTCCTCGGCAGACGATTTGCCCCATCAGCCTTCTGACAGCTTGTCAGCCTCACAGCAAATTACTCTTCATTTGAGCTTGTATTTACGCAAAAGCAGCATAACTTTTGGAAATAATCAAACGGGATAACATGCACCACTGGACAGATGCAGCATGACTGCAAGCCTTCCAGGAAGTGAAGAGAAATCTGATTTGATTGATGTATAGTTTGTCAGTTTCAGCCACTGTCTCCCATGGATCTATTCAGTGGCCACCTGATGCACTGTGCGCATAAAAATGTTGAAATTGCCATGTCAACACAGATGGGCTGGGTTTATCTAACTTCCTGATGAGTTTTTGCCATGATAATCTATTACAGTGGTATAGTTTAGCACATAACAACAAATAAAGTGCTATCAAAAGCGTCACACATCTAGGCCTGATGGTCTCTTCCGATCTAAGTGGGTGGTTCTTGGCAAGAATAACCTGACCAGATTTTGTGCCAAAAGTGTTGCTATGCTACATATGGAAAGATGTATAGTTTCACAGTAAAGAACACGAGGGCAAGTTTTCACACTTAACATGATCAGGTCAAAGACCTCATATGAATGTGCAGAGCTTTGAAGAAGCAAAAAAGAAATAAATAACAGATGCAGGAAGGCCTTAATGGCTTTTGAAGAGAGTCTGGAGAGAAGGTTTTGAAAGGCTTTCAAACACTTGCTTTGTAAAAGGTTGATCATTACATACTTATGTCACCGGCGTGGGCCCTGTTTGCTTAGAATACGACAGCTGTAATCCTGTAATCCTGATGCCGTGCAGCACAGGGGATTGACTGTTACACAAACAAACCCACATCTCACCTGCAGCAGGTATTTCTGGCTGCCGTACATGACGTATTGTGGGGCCAGACTGTAGATCATGTAACTGGTGTGGAGGACGATGAGGAGGAGGATCATGCAGAGGAAGAGGAGGGCCTGCGGTCGGGTTCTCTGAGGCCTGATCTTATACAGCTGCACAAAAGGAAACACAAAACATGCTAATATTACTCAAATTCACTCTAAACTGCAGACATGCACTTCACAAATAACACTGTATTCAGAGCAACAGGTAAAGTTATGGCACAAAGGAAAATCGTTGGAATGAAAGTTTTTATATACAGTACATTAAGAAAATGTAATTATTTAATAACAGGAACAAATTACATTTTTAAACATATTAAAATTATTTTAAATTGCAAAATTACTGAACACAAAATAACACCTTTCCAAACCTCCAAACAGGTTGATCACTTGTTATTGGTTGTGCCTGACAAAGACCCAATGGTTGAAATGTTCCAACATTAAATTATTTTATGGAGCAGTTAGAGCAGTGTGCGAACAATACGTTTTTTTTGCCTGGCACCTGGCACCTGTGTGGGTTGTGGGATGTGCGCAACTCTTTTATACTTTGATCCTTTCCAAACTTAACAAGTGCTGTATAAGATTTAACATACTGCATATTTATTGTTGTTATATTATTATACGAAAATCTAAATAAAAAAATATTTGTTAATTTATTTTTTATTTATATATATTTTTTAATAGAAATAAAGTTTATTACTGTTATTTTAAAATGATCTGATTATTTTGAATTAATCTTAAACATGTATTCTATAAAAACAAAAAATAATGTTAAATATGTATTCTATAAAAATAAGAATAGTGCAGAGATTAATTGTTAATTAAAAATTTATTCTATAAAATATTATACATTTAATTTGCACATGGTAACGGTTGCTCAATGAACCGTACACGTGAGAAAACGTAAGCAATAAGGTAAAAGGAGGTGCAATCAGTTCAATAAGTCTTGGGTTGCTCTAACCACCCGTTACAACATAAATCAGGCATATACTTTCTTAAACAGTAACTCAAAAAAACGAAAGAACAAGTTTTTGCAGCCCCAGAGTGCTTAAATTTCATGATATCTAGATTCAAAAATTATCTAATCTAGATCTAATCTAGATCTAAATGTTGGTCATTTCTTTGGGGTAGCACAACAACTTGTGAGTCAATTAAAGTAATTGAAAAAATAATGTTCAATACTAATCAATGTCCATACAAATCAATACTACATTCAAATCCACCACTACTAATTTATTAATTGAGAATGTTTTACACGCAAGCAATGCAGCGTATTAACAACTATTGATGATGAACACTACCTAACAATAACGTTTGGAGTGAATTTATGTTTTTCATGATATTAAAAACCTTTTGACCCGCCAAAATACAAATTGTGCTGACATGCACTTCCTCATTCAAAGGTTTTCTTTTTTTGAAAGGAACTAATACTTTTCTTTAGCAAGGATGTGTTAAATTAATCAGTAAAGCCATTTGTAACAAATTAACAAACTACAAAAAGATTTGAATTCCAAATAAATGTTGTTTTTTGAACCTGGAGTTTTTTCAGCCCCAGTGCACTTCAATTTTGCCTACGCAAACTAAACGGCCACATTTAATCATTAATTCAAATTCAAATACTCGCGCCAAAAAAAAAAAAAAAGTAAAATGAAGCAGGTGACTGAAAATAGGAGAGAAAAAAAGCCACTAGCGTCTCACCCTTATCCAGAAGAACCAAATCCCCATGTTACGGATCCCAGCCATGGAGGTGAAGACAAAGTACATAGTGATGATTGTGATGAGAATGTAGTCCAGCGGGAAAACCTGAAGAAAGTCGAAAGCGGTTTTGGTCAACAGCTCCACAAAAACTTCGAAGGCCTTGATCTATTTTAACTATTCACCAAGGCTACAATGCAGTCTCTATTCATCTTCACACAACACACACTTTTTCAGGCCAAGAACCATTACCCTGACAATGAAGACGGCTGGAAGGCCGTGACAGTGTTGTCCAAACTTACTGCGTTTTATTTGTGTACCAAAGTGGTTTTCAAAGTAAGTGATGCATGTTTCACAAAGCACACAATGCCGGAGGCACAAAGGATATATGTACACTCGCACTCTCAGCGGTGGCCTAAAATACTGTCACTCCTGTGCTAGAGATGTATCGCTCCACAACTCCGAGGTGATCTTTCAGCAATCCCGACTATTTTCAATGCGTTTCATCTCAAAAGAGCCACGGGAAGTACATGGCAGAACTGTTTGAAAGTCAAGCTAAAAATGACCCTCCTGTTCCTGGAAGAGCTGTTGGTTCGTGAAAACGGCAATGCCTCTTCCGCTGGCAGCTTGTCCTCCATAACTCCACTGGAGCTGAAATGCTGTTTTTGCAATGAGCTAAACACACACTGACCTTACCTGTTGCCCTTATATCGCAGACGGAATGTGGTCACTGACATCATGAAGTACAAATTAGAAATGTTTCTGGAAGCATGAGCAATAACTCTCCGGCCCGCATGCCTTATCCTTTTGCAAATTACTTTTCTTTTTTCCTTTTCACATGGCCTAATTGCTGAAATCAATGGTCTGAATTCCTGAACAATTTGGTTTAATCAAGCCATCTTAAGCAGCGAGTGAAACAAGTGATCATATTTTATTCAAGCACATGGAAACTGATCATTGTGCTACTTGAAGATTGAAGGATTTGAAATCTCTTTCCAAAAGCACTAAATGATGAAAGGCGCACTTATTTCTGATTCATAAATAGCACTTAATTCAGAGGTCATCACATCTTTTTATGAAGCAAGTGGCCACAGACTATGGACAGGGTGATGAAATGTTCAAGATTTTATTTCAAAGATTCAGACTTGCAGATTGCGGTTCAGTGTCACCACATTTCCTGGTTTGTGTTTTGAGCAGCTATGATACATAGATGCAAATACAACTGAACTTGAAACTAACCTGTCCAGCATTATGAATCTAAGACACATAGCCTTGAAATGAGTTTAAAATCTGATTGAGGTACATGTTTATTCAGACCCAGGGAAATGCATGTCTAAATGTTGGTCTTTGGGGTAGCACAAAAAACTTGTGAGTCAAGTAAAGTGAATGAACAAAAATGTTCAATACTAATCAATGTCCATACGTATCAATACTACATTCAGATCCACCACTACTAATTTATTCATTGAGAATGTTTTACACGCAAGCAATGTAGCCTAATTAGAGGAATAAACCGCTATTGATGATGAACACTACTTGCCAAAAATGTATGGACACATCTGAGTACATTTATGATGTTAAAAACCTTTTGATCTGCCAAAATACAAATTGTGCTGACATGCACTTCATCATTCAAAAGTTCTTTTTTTGAAAGAAACTAATACTTTTCTTTAGCAAGGATGTGTTAAACGAATCAATCCTGACAGTAAAGCCATTTGTAACAAATTAACAAACTACAAAAAGATTTGAATTCCAAATAAATGTTGTTCTTTGAACTTTGTATTCGAAGAATACATCAGTTTCCACTAAAATACTGATTTTAAACACTCATAAAAATAAATATGTTTCTTAAGCATCAAACCAGAACTAAAACCAGGAGTAAAGGCTGCTGAAAATTCAGCTTTGCATCATAGGAGAAAATAACATTTAAAAATATTAAATAGAAAACAGTCATTTTACATTGCAATTATTATATTAATAATTATTATATGTAATAAAAATTTGAATATTATATATTTATATAACATTAAATATTGCTATCTTCAAACATTTTTTATGGAAATGTTTATTATTAAGTATTAAAAAGTAAAAGAAAAACAAAAGAAGCCAACAAGGGCACATGAAACACAAAACTGCTTCACATGATGCCCTTCATCAATTTAATTAACATTAATTGGCCACTACATAAATCCCATGCTTTAATTTTTGTAATTTTACAGTTTTCAAATCGAATATAATGAAAAAACATTCAAATATGAAGGAAATAGCAATAATAAGGAATGAGTAGGTGCGTTCAAACTTTTGACTGACAGTGTGCACTTCCTAATTACAGAATAATGCTGCTTGTCCTGGCAGAAATTTCCTACGGTGAGCAGATCGCATTCTTCACATCTCTTGCAACAGCCACAAGTTGCTGTTCTGCTGATAAGTTTCGTAGTAAAACCAAAGAGAACCATGCTTTCCATTTCTGGTACCTTCTCCTCCCGAATCATTACACAACTCTGGTTGCACACAACTGTCACCAGCATTCATGTCTCGTTGTAACGTGATTCTGAGACCAAAGAAAAAAAAGAGAAGGCTGCTCACCGGTTGCAGCGCCAGCAGTAGCTCATTAAGAGGGTTGGTTAGGTTGGTCCCAAAGATGATAAATCCAGTGCTGATACCAGCTGAATGTAAAGCTTTATCCAGACTGCAACGAGACATTTACCAGCATCATCACATAAGAGACTGAATTAAAAACATCATTAACTACAGTTCTCCATGGTCTGCTATAGCATGATGGTACATTATTGTTAGTAAGAGCTAATTTAGAGCACTGCAGGTGTTGATGAATGTGTGTGTACAATAACAACAGATTTATGATAACTCCAGCACTGAATCAAAATGTCCCTCAAATGCACTGTGGTCTGAGGGGACGTCATTCTTCCTGTGGGATGAGCCATTTGTTGATCACGTAAACATAAGAAAAACAGTTTAAATGGGGTAGAGTCTGCTATCAGAGTGACATTTCGTACAGGTTAATGGAACTTACTTGGAAATAAACAAGGTCACGAAGAACAAAAGAGCCACCAGGACGAAGAAGACCCCGAGCAAGATCTGACAAGACCAAAAAGACACAAGGTTAGATAGTGTTGGACAAACTACTTTAAAAGTTTAGTAACTCTATTTTAGAAGCCATCCTTAAAAATATAATTGAATTATCACAAAATCATGAGATAAAACCACAGAACATACACAAAAACACATCACAGATTACTAAACAAAATGTGCTGTTTAGTATTTTTGTGGAAATACTAATGAATAAAAAGAACAAAAGATCTAGTTTTGCAACAATGTAAAGTCCTCAATGCTACTTCTGATTAATATAATGTGTCCTTCCTTAATAAAAGTAGAAATTTCTTCCAGAGATATGGATATAATAATAAAACAAACATTTTGTCCTAGTGCTGGGCGATTAATGATATCGCAATCGCGATGTCAGCCTGTGCGATTACATTACAGCAAATGTTGCAATTATATTAAATAAATAAAAATGCATTTGTGGACGTAACAAGACATTCATTCTTGCGTTCACACCAGACGCGAATGAAGCATTAAGCACGAGTGATTTACCTGCTGACGCGTGCAGTGCCAGTGTGAAACCGGCATAAACTCGACATGTTCAAGCGCCCGAATACACGCGAATAGCGAGATATATTCGCCCAAGTCACCTCAGGTGTGAACGCACTTTCAGCAAAGAGGGATCTGAGAAAATGATTGGCACACTGGACAAGAGATACCAAAACAAGTACACTAAGTATATGTTACATCCTGCTAAAATGTTTTGTGACAACATGTAAAAATATAAAAATGGATATTTGTTTTATTTATTTATTTATTTGTTTTATTGCACTTTTTACATTTATTTTAAAGTTAATTTAATGTAATTTAATTCAGTAATGTAAAGATGTTACTGTTCATTTTGTACAATTTAGTTTTAATTTGAAAACATTGTTAATTTTTAGTTAGATTGCACTGTATGCTGTATCTGCATTATTAGTAATCTGTGTGCATTTTCCTTCAAAACCACCTGCTTATCGTATCGCAATTGCAAATCGCAATTTTGACTTTAGTTATCGTAATGTGACATTTTTCCCAAATCGTGCAGCCCTATTTTGTCCTATTATTTAAAACAGCAGATCAATGTGTATCAACTGCCATTAATCAAATAATGAATTGAAAATAACAATGACAAACAGACATTCATGCTAGATTCATTCTAAACCCATATGTCTTTTTTCTTCCACTATGAATAATGAATAATTCACTGGTTGCTCGTTTCTATGCAATTACCCTGAATAAGAAAAGAGCAGAAAAATGGAAAAGCTTCACAAAAGGCATAAAAGTACCATGAAACTGGTCCATATGACTTATGCACCATATTCCAAGTTCCAAATGAAGATATAGGATAGTTCCTCAAAGTATCGTATAGCTTTAGAACACTTGGAATATAGTGCATGAGTCATATGGATGACTTTTATGATACTTTTATTGTGTTTTTTGTCATTGTGGAGCTTGACAGCCCCAGTTCTTATTTACTCTTATAATACAAAAAAAAGAGCTGCCTGGATGTTCTTCAAAAATTCAGAATAATAGCGAAATCATGTGGGTTTGGTGCGAAATGAGGGTGAGCAAATAACACAATCTTCATTTTAGATGGAACTATCCCTTTAAATTAAATAGTGATTCTTTTAAAGCGATTCGTCTGAACGAACTGATTCATAAAATTTCTACAACTTAGTTACTCCTCGACACTACTTTACAAACACTAGTATAAAGAAAATACACACTTTAAAACCAAAAGTGTGTGCAAACTCTATTGGTCCATCACGTCTAACCCAGAGGTCGTGTCATTTTTTACACATGGCCATATGGTGCAACCCACCTCGGAGTGACATAGTTGCCAAGAGTAATACGGACGGCATGGTCACAAGCTTTCTAAATAAGGAACAGACTGAACTGCAGAGGAAAGAGTAAATGAACAAAGACGGAGACATAAACACTCACAACCCACAAAGCAAAACAAAACCAATATGCCAGACTGAACGGCTGCCTTTGACTGGCCTCCCGGAGCTCACGTCTGCTTGACTTGACTTGAGGGAGTAAACAAAACCCTGACGTGTGCAGTAATCACTCCAGATTTTCTCAAAACAAAGGAAAAGAGGTGGCAAAAAGAAGAAAAAAACTAATTTAGAACAAGTAGAAAATATAGAAAGAGACAAAAAAGATGGACATGTCTATCTATCTGCCTGTCTCTAATGTCGAGAGAGGCTCCTCTGTAATAATACAGAATACGTATTTCACATTTACGCTAACAACGTTTTATGTAATAATTGCATTACAGGCAATGTTTAAACCAAACAATGCCAATACCAATTCTGACTCCTAACGAATATCCACAAAAGCAAGTGGCGTTCGCATTCAACTCACATTTCCCTCAAGAACAATATGACAGATTGTGAACTGTAGCGAGAACATAAGATTTGTAAATGAGCGTGAATCCGCCTTCAAGACATAATCTATAACTAATTCGAACGAATGACTGCGAGTTATTAGTGATGCTAGAATTACGCTTTGTGGTTAAAAACACAGCTGGAGCTATTCTAAGCGTATATTAGGAATTTATGTCTCAAGCTGTTGCCGTAATACCAATAATAAATGCTTGCAGTTATAGCTGTAATAACCATGACAGCCAGAGCTTTAACTTTACAGAAAGGAGTACATTAATAATAACAAAAGTTACAGCATCCGGCTATTTATTATTCATGCCCTCAGCTACACAACAAAACCTTCAGTATAGTGCATAAACACAGCTACCTAAACTCACGTGTGCCTGTGTTAAGATGCTTTATGAAGGTACCTACAGTACATGAAATGTTTTTTCTGTGTTGTTTTTCCCATAGACATTTCCACAAGCATCTCCTCAAACATCATGCCCATAAAAACTGAAAAATGGAATAAAGAGGCTGTTTTAGAGGAAAAATGGTCAAATTTGTTTTGCGCCAATATAGCACCATTGAGCTTCGAGTCCCAGAGCAAAATTTTAAATGGGGAGGTTGTAAAGAAGTGGCATTCAGGTGTCTTCACATAGACTCTTCAGTGCAGCTCAGAGCTGGCTTGAAGGGACAGCTCACCCAAAAATGTAAATGACTCCATGATTTACTCGCCCTCAAGGCATCCTACAGGTGGGTGTACATAGCTTTCTTTATTCAGACAATCTAATCGGAGTTATATAAGAAAATGCCACGGCTCTTCCAAGCCTTATAATGTGTGGGTGGGTGTTTTCTTTCAACAGTCCAAAAAAGTGCATCCATCCATAGAAAAAAAGTGACTCGGCTCCTGGGAGTGAATAAAGGCCTCCTGTGGGGAATCGGTGCATTTCTGTATGAAAAATATTCATATTTAATAAGTCTTGTGAGAACCGCTGTTTGTTTACAGGAAGTTTTCGTACTTTAGCAAAGGAATACAATCTCCTCTTAGGCTTATACTATGCTACTTTTCTTTACAAATCCTAATTCATGACAGTCATCAAAATATTTTTTTTTAAGTTTGTCTGAAAAAACTGTTGTATACAGCTAGGATACCTTGAGGGTAAGTTTAGGGTAATTTTCATTTTTGGTTGAACAAACTCTTTAAATTAATTTACACAGCAATTGCATCTGTATTCTGTATATTAATACTACTGTAGGGGCTAAGGAAAAAAGTGCAAGAGTAAAATAGAATACAATTTACCACGATCTTTAAAATACAACACAAAATACAAACAAAACATACAACATAGAGTTAAGGCCGTTTTTTTTTTTTCCATGAGGAAGGCACAGAAAGGGTTAACATTTCTCGGTTTTTTCGTTTATTTCACATTGTGCTCACATTCAAGCTCTGTTTGTTTATCTATATCAATTTTACATTCGCAGAGGTCTATTTCCCCATGTTTGGCCGTAACGGACCGCTCGAGGCCTCTGGCAGTCATACACCCCCGGTCCATAATCGTCCTTGCTCTGAGCTCTGCCAAGGGCTGCTTTATCAGTGCACTGTCTGAAAGTGCATTGCGGGAGCAATTTGTTTTAATATCCTTTGAATGATAATGAAAGCCTCTATAGGTATCACACTCATACGGGCTTCATAAACAGGTTTATTTTATTTTATAATTGGACTCGCAACCACCTGCCACTGCTGTCATTCCCGGGGCCTGCTGGGTTCTAATGTGCAAACCTCTAGACACACGTGCACATCTACTACAGCTCTACGGTTACAAGCACCGCGACGACTATACGTATAGATCCAGCGTGATCGTTACTTGTCGCAAAGGGAGGAAATATGTGCAATTTGCATGGTAAGTGTTGCGTTTCGTCTTCTCAGGGCTCATTTAAATACATAAGCACCTCCAATACACCACTTTCAATTTTCCGAACCAATTTCCGCTGCAGATGAAACGGTAAACACAATAATTAAAATCAATCAAACTTAATCAATCAATCTGATACAGAATTTAGGTCAATTAACCTGCTCTCTTAATGGAATCAATCACATTTGCCGGGTCCACATTAAAGGGTAATAGAAGTGTGCGCTCATGTGTTGGGATCTATTAGTCTGTGCTGACAGCTGAATTTATCTAAACTCATCAGCAGGGACTCACACGTATCAAATCGCCCCATTGGACCACCCATGTAACAGATAACAAACCA
This sequence comes from Enteromius trimaculatus, assembly GCA_032361065.1. Taxonomy (NCBI): domain Eukaryota; kingdom Metazoa; phylum Chordata; class Actinopteri; order Cypriniformes; family Cyprinidae; genus Enteromius; species Enteromius trimaculatus. Next base: position 2,450,512 of record JAUMHP010000015.1, read on the forward strand.
CCCACTGGGCCTCGCTTTCTACAGCCGTACAACTTTATTACGTAACGCCATTGGCTCGCACAGCAAGGCGCATGTTGAATATCAGTACACATGTTGTGTTAGTGACAACAAAATACACTTGAAACTTTGCTGCCGGGAGCTCGAATCGATCCTGCAAAATGGCCCTTGGAGAATATGAAGAGTCGCTGCTGACCTTTGCTCCTTACATCGCTAAATATGCACTGCAAGACATATGCTAAGCTAAAGCGTAAGACGTAAACGAGGTGCAGCGACTTATGAAGCGATCTGTTTGCCAGACAGATTGCTCTCAGTATGCATTTCCCCCGAAGCTCTTATGGGAAAATTTGTAAATCTCAAGACTAGTTTAGGTATAAATAGAGTCTGGAGTCTATCATTAGAGTGCCATGTTCATGTCTGCTGATAGTGGGCCGCTAAAGACAGAAATGAGGAACCCCTCTGGTGCAGAGCATGCTGGGAGAAGAAACAATGCAAAGAAAACAGCCAGCGAATGGCATGAATGCGAATGAAATATTTTATAGGCCAGAGGAGTGCCGAAGGTTTGTGACAATTACAACAATGTTCAACCACATTTTTCTATTTTCAAGTTTAATAGCCTCAGCGCATGTGTACAGCCAGGATCACTTTGTGCATCCCTCAGGAGAAAGAAAGTCATACTAGAGCATGTTAGCATTTGGCTTTAACACAGCAAAGGTCATTCCAAGCGAGTACATATATCGAAAAAGAGCTATAAATATAAAAATAAATCGAAATATTATATATTAAATTAAAAAAGTACAGTAATAAGGTGAAATAATGCATCTCGCAAAGTGGCCACTCAGTTTGGCTGTGCAAAGGTGATAAAACCCAAAGGTTTTCTTGATATTCTTGGGAATATGTGCTGGCATTCAAATGAAGCCATAATGTACTGTTACATCAAAGTCACCAGGAAAATTAATTTCCTTCCCACCTCCCCTTTGATAGACTTTGCAATATAGGATAGTGACATAACAGAATATTAAATTAGGAACAAGATGACGAAAATGCTTGAAAAAACATCAAAAGGAAAAAGAAAATATGAATGATAAGTGTTAAAGTATATAGTATATATATATATATATATATTTATTACACGGCTCTCTGGAATGCTTGATTCTGATTGGTCAGTTGAGACATTTGCAGGTTCGTTCTTTTCAAAT
>JAUMHP010000015.1:2461580-2472953 GCA_032361065.1 Enteromius trimaculatus
GTTCTCCCGGCCCGCTCCCTGGACAGCACGCCAAACCCGCTATCAATATTATATGAGGAAGCGTGAACACTTGAAAAATGCATACAACATTATGAGTTGTGTATATGCACACTAAATGGACACCTCTCAAATAAAGTAACAAATTTAACTGATGCTGTCATGCTGTTCATTATTGATAGAATGATAAACAGAAACACTGAGTAAGGCAAAAAGAGATTCAAAAAGAGGCAATCTGGTGCCCTCAGCAGTGGGAATTCAGCCAAAATGTCACAAAGCTCTGTTTTGCATAGTTGTGTGTTGATATGTCAGGGTAGGCTGGGGGATAATTGGACTCCCTGGGCCGAGCCGTGAGCTCTGTGTGTCCAAATGCTCACCGCACGCTGACATCTTCCAATTTCACAGCCAGTACTTTTGGCAACTATTACGTAGTTTCGTTTGAATGTGTGTGTGGAGAGGTGAGAGGTGGAGTGTGCTCCGAGAAAAGAAAGTTGTGGTGATGTGTGTATCCAGAAATAAGTGTGTGTGAAAATAAACAAGCATGTCTGTGTGTGTTTGGCCATTTTTGTGCGAATGCATCGGAGGGCAGCTCAAAAGGGAAAATTGCCTTTGAAGTTTACTGGGCACTTTCACAGTGTGAGCCTTGAATGCAAAATAAAATTATTTTCTTTTAACATCCGTTGCTTTGAACGCCCTAAGCTGCCATGCATAATTTTTTTTTTAAAAATTGTTCTGTCAAATTATAAGCTTTTCTCTTTTGGTCTGAAAGCCATTTCAATATACTCCCTCATCATGGATGACCGGGTTCATTTTTTATGTTGAACAAGGACTCTATCGAGCGGAAATAGCTCTCTGTCAGTAATAGAGCACTTTCAAAAAAGTTTCGATGCTTTATTGCCTTGTGTAGAGACAATAGTGATATTTCATTGCCGTATGTGATATAGTGCATTTCACTGGCAGTCAACTCCCAACTAGAACTACATTTTTAAAATGGTGATAAAATAGCCTATGAATTGAACTGAAGAGTTAAACTGTATTCATCTTAATAATATCGGAGAACTTTGATAGAAAGGTATTTAATGAATTAGACTGAATAACTGTCAGCTGTTAATTTTAAGTACACAATTAGATAATACCAATTTAGGTCAACCAATTACCAAGCAATGGTACCAAGCAAACAACAATTTTATTTGTTAGTCATAAGGGTCTGAATAATTTTTGGTGCTAAATTTTTATACATATGACTGGTAGTGAATTTTATGAAGAATTTTTGAATATGTCACGTTTTTTTTATGCATGAACTATAGTGTCCTGCACTCTCTAGTAAAAATATTTAAAAAAATTATATATTGGTGTCTGGATCATTTTTGCTATGAATGTATATATATGACTTTTCATCTTTCCACCCTTCTGCCTAGAATATATATCGCTCATTACACATGGTTAGTTCAATTCAAGCAGATTAACAGGTGTTTGTGACATGTTCACACATAAGGTTTTCTAATAGCTTATAGGCTATAATAAAATGACGGGGCAAATGTGGAATGTTGCGCAATCTCCTGCAGATTTTTGTGTTCACACGCGTCTGAAAATCAGATTTTTTGTGCCAGTGTAAACGCAGTGCTTTTCAACGATTATTTCATAAGCTACACATTAATAATCCGACTTTGCGGGATAACTTTCATACAGCATTGTGTCCCTACACAGAGTTTAAAAATAAAGATGCATTCAGACACTCATTACAGCAAAATTTGTCTCATGTATCTTACATCAGATTCACAGTAACTGTCAGATTACTTCAAATGAATACTGTAAATCTGCTTTAGCTTTTGTAATAGCTGCTATGGCAACCAGGATAGTAGTTGTGCGAGTGCATTTTTCTATCCTCGAAGGCTCATACAGTAGTACAATGTGGTAACACATGACACACAGCTCAGAAGGTCTTCATCTGTTCTCCTTCCCTTTTCTCTTCCCCCCACTGTCACTTCGTCTCAGCTGTTCTTCAAACCTAGAGGCACAAGTATGTAGTGTGTTTTTTGCGTGGGTGTTTACTGGTTTGAATGTATGCACACATGTGTAAATACCCAGCCAGCTAAACGCCTCCATATATCCACAGAGGCCTATTTTGACTTGGCAGATTTCTTGTTGACTGTTTTCATCCGTGCTTCCAATTCTTAACACAATACTCATGTATTAGAGGACCTATTTGGACGAAAGACTGTTACACACAGGAGTAAAATGTGACATTTAAATAGCATGACATGAGATGTTCATCCCATTTTGTGTTCCTGTGAGGAAATTAGGACATTGTCATAAGTGATGGGAGGGATGTATTTAGCACTGCAGGCCTCCTGCAGTCACTGCTCCCTCTCACTCCTCTTTCTCTTCCAGGATAAATATAGACCTCTTCTAGAACCAGCAGAGTCAGACCGTAAGGGGAGAAAGAGGGAGTGCAAGAAAGAAAGAAAAAGACCTTATGGGGTCTATACCAGCCTCTCTGCTTCCTAGTTCTTGTTAAGGCTGCATCGGAAATCAGTAAACCATCAGAGGAGTTAATATTTAATGGCATTTCCAGAGGATCTGTAAGATGTGTGATTCCATCATATTCCAGCCTGGTCTCATGAAAATGCGTATAAATAGTATACCAAATAAAAATGAAAACTCGTGGAATTGGTATACGGTGGCCGACAGAGCTCAGCGTGCTGAAAACTTCAGAAAACACATGCAAACAGAAAAAAAACGATAACACATTAAGAAAACATCTTCATCAGATTGACAACACAGGAGCTGCAAACACCCGAACGCGCTGCAAACAGCACGGACCACAACGGAAATGTTTCAGGGGGACCTCAAAAAGTGGCGAACCTATCTGAGAGTAACTCTAGCTAACAGTTAAGTGCGTAATTCATCAGATTAGTCTAATAATATCCAAAAGACCGTATGATCAGGTTATTAAAATAAGCACAAAAAAACTCACCTTTTAGTTCAGCGACAATATCTCTGCTCTGACCAAAAGCCACAGAACAAATAATCAGGTCCCAGATAGGTTTGTCACTTTTTGAGGTCCCCCTGAAACATTTCCGTTGTGGTCTGTGCTGTTTGCAGCGCCTCTCTGTGTTTGGTTGCGTTGTGAGAATTTGCAGGTTGCATGTGCTTTTTTCTGTTTGCATGTGTTTTCTGAAGTTTGCAGCATGTTGCGCTCTCTCGGCCACCGTACTAATACTACCCATCAATATCATGTTTGTCATGTATCATATTTGGTGTAATATTTATACGCACGTTCATGAGATAGGGTAGCGTATTCACTTTTCTGCACACATCTACAAAGGCTCATGCTACAGTCAGACAACAGCTACAATGCAGGTTGTGCTTAAAAATTGTGGATTATTTTTTCTTAAATTAAATTATTCTTGGCTTAAAGTAAATGTAAATACTCATTGTCCCTTTTGCTTTCAGTCTGTACCTAGGAGCAGATAGAAGGCCTTGTGTCCCTGATCTTAGAGCTATGGAAGAATTTTGAAAAACTAATAAAGCAGAAAGGTAGGGGGCGCCAAAATGCTGAAAATGATGTTTAGTTTCGTTTGGCAACCAGTAAAGTGATGCTAAGATTTCAACATTTATAATAAGTATTGTTTAACAGTGAAACAACATTAGCCATCACTCTACAAAAAAATCCTGTCAAAAAGGGTCTAAAAGGGTCTCCTCATTAGATTATTATAAGGCAGTCTTTTACACTACTGATAACTCAAGTAGTTCAGTAACTGGATCTTCAAGCACACGTACGGACAAAACCAATGACATATATGTGCACACAAAGCAGAACTTACATAGTAAGTATATTTTGCTTGCTTTGGTGTTTAAGTATTAAATGCTAATAGCTAAACATTGCCAAATTCACTGAATACACTTATTATTATTATTATTTTTTACTGACTTTGTTTTTTAACGGATAAAGATAGGCCAGTCAGAATAGAGCTGCAAGCTTGTTCTCCATTACTTATTTAACACTGAGTGCAAATCAATGTGTGTAGAATTTGCACTGCTGAAAGGAACTGCTGAAGCAATAGTCTGTTCTTATTATTGTCCTGCGTGTTATTTTCATTGTCTTTAAATATAAATTGTATTTAAAACAGCATATGAATAAGTGATATTGTGAGTTGTATGTGAAGTTTAATTCACTTTTGTGTGTGTGTGTGTGTGTGTGTAATAACAACCAAACATTTGTTAGTCCAGTTCAGAAAAATATATTAAAACCTTATTTTTGTGTGCAGATTCTGTGCAGAAGTTTTATCTCAGGTTTCTGAAGGCATCTCCCACCAGGGGCCAGCAGGGCCAAATCAAACCTTCATCTAAAACCATGACGATGCTACTTTTTGGATATTTAATTGGATATTTGGATGTTTAATAAAATATATTAAACACATCACATTGTGGGAAACGACACCCCAGCCTTAGACTAAATATTCAAGAAACTGGTTTATGTTAGCTTAGACTGCCATCTAGCGACAAGACCCGTCTTCTAGACAAACCTGATCACAAATGTAAGGTTCTTATTGCACTTTTTCTATGTTTGTATAATACATGATTAAGGGATTTATATCTGTTTGAGGATATATAACACTGTAGATATTTTAGATATTTATTTGCAACAATCCAGACATTTAGACTTACATTTAGCTGATGCTTTTATTCAAAACGACTTAAAATAAAACAAATAGAATGCAAAAAGATTAGAGATTTTTTTTTATTTTTTTTATAAACTAACTACTAACAAGCAGTTGGTAAATTAATAGAGTGGAGGTTTAAAAGGGCAAGTTGTAAAAAAAAAAAAAAAAAATTGTAATAGAGATTGCTAGAGTTACAGTTAGAGCCAAATAAAAATGGAAGAGATTGAACCAATACTTAGTTGCTCAGATAACTTTAAAACCAAAAATGTCCTGCTTATATTTGTAGCATGCTGACTAGGAGATGTTTAACTTTATTTTATTTTTGAGACAGGAAGTGAGATTAAAGTAACTGACCCAGCCACCTTCCAGGACCTTATAAGCCTTTTTTGCGATAAACTGTTAATGACCGAATAGAAGAGACTTTTTAAAGATAACAATTTTTGAATTTAAAAACTAAACAACAATTGATTCATGGGTCGTATTACTAAGACCTGTAAATTTACACCATCTTTTATTGTTGTTCTTTGTTTGCATATTATACACCATAGAAAAGATCTGGATTTGTCAGTACAGTATTCCAAACAGTATGTGGGAACAATATTTCTTTTTTAAATTGCACTTCCTTTAAAATCTTTTTTGTGCAGTATTTGGTTCTGTGTTTAATAACTTCTAATGTTTCAGAAAGAATAACCTGGCTTTCTGTAAAGCAAAGTTTATATTCAGTGATGCTCTCAGAACTTTTGCATGTTTGTAATATAATTTTTGCCACCACTGTAACTCAAATTTATAAAGGCAATATGGTGAAAACATTGGAACGGAGAGTTCTTATGTGTAATTTTAAGATATATATATATATATATATATTGGGTTTAAGATATAAACCCAAACTCATGAATATAAATGTGTTTTGACACACAGGATGTTCTCTGTATTTCCTGAAACATTCAGGACTTTCTTAATTAATGAGGTCTCAGGGAGCATTTATAAGATTCGTCAGAGCACATTATGTGCAAATGATGGCACATATGTGCATTGTGTGCATTAGAGAGCTAATTTAGTTGCACAATAACACATCTTTTCTTAGTCTGCAGCTGGCTGTCTTTACAGTTATCTACGCTCGGCTATACAGCTGCATTTTGCTCCCAGCAGGAAAGATGATAAATCACCCAATGAGAATGTAGCTCTAAAACTAATCCCGCCCACTGGGTCTCTTTGGCCTTAAAGGGGCGGTGCATTGTCGTGGCCACGTCGTTAGAGGGGTGTGTGTGCATTCACTGACGTCAGGGCATCAGCCTCTCATCTCAGCTGTCAGACGTTGGTCATGGACCATGAAAAACACTGATTTCATGGACGCCACATACCAGTGGTGATAAGACTGTTTAGTTTGGAAAAGACTGAAGGATCCCGCATTCTTGCCTCTGTCAAGGTCTGAGAGCACAAGACTAATCTGATGCATATTTCTGTCACAAAGCCTGAATATAGTAAAGGGTAACACAGCACATTTCATGGATTTTTCCAAGACATAATACCATCCAAAAGAGGCTTATGGCAGAAAAGATGTTTTAGATGTAACGGGTTTGATGTCACACTTTTTATTCTAGAGAATATTTCTTGGGTTTATTTCTTTATAATATATAAGCCATTTCCTTATACGTAGCTTTTGAACGTCACAGATGATATCCAAAACCCTTTTGTGATTACAAACATGACTGAATGTAGGGTAAGTTATCACAGTGAAAACCACTGGTAAGAATTATAAATTATAATTTTAAATATACCAACTGTAAAATGACAACTTGCCCCAACCTAATATAATTGTCCTGAGAACAATTAAGGGCAATTTAAAAGAAAAACTTAAAAAAAAAGACTATTTATTATTTTATATATATATATATATATATATATATTTTTTTTTTTCAAAAGGTACAAGTTTGTATCCAAAGTGTCCATTCTGGTACCTTTAAAGGTACATATTAGTTTCAAATATGTACATATTAAATACTAATAAGTACAAAAGTGTACCGCCTCAGTGACAGCTTTTGTAATTTTATTTTTGAGAGTGTACACATAAACACATTTACATGCTTATGTAATTTATTTATTTTTGTGAGAAATATTTATCCTACAAAATGTCTTGTTTTAAATAAATGCCGAAAAAGTGACCAAGTAATTTTTTACTTTGAATTAAATTGCATACACAGTTTAAAAAACATTGAAACACTTTCTGGGGCCACTGTATGCACTTGCAGGAATTTTCTAACTAGCCGACTGAGAGAGAGAGACAAAGAGAGAGAGTGATGGACGACAAGGAAGAGGAGGAGGAGGAGGAGGAGGAGGAGGAGGAGGAGAAAGGGGTTAGTGTTTCAAGTCCTGCCCTCTGTTCTGTTTCTCCTCCTGCTCTCTGCTTGGAAAGAGGGGGAGGGAGACACGACTCAACAGTTAACACAGGAAACGGAAAAGACCGACAGACAGAAGTCATTTCAAAACCCCGGGGCCGAGCAGAAGAATCACTCTGTGTACGTTTGCAGGGTTCTCCTCCTCCAAAACCCATATCAGCCGCTCCTTACCACTCCTGCTGGCTCTTTCTTCTCCTCGTTTCTCTGTTCGTGGCAAACAGCCCCCACCCTGACCTGCAGGAGAAGATCTCTTCAACAAAAAGAGGAGATGCCCCCGCAGCCACAGGTGAGGAGAAGTTTCCTGGAATTCCTCAAGAGCTTTATCGGGATTGTACGGGTCCTCCAGATCCTTCTGGGAGCTGGGCTTTGGGTCACCATCGCAGCCAACAAGTATGAGGGCCCCATTCACTATGTCCTGTTTGTGGCTGTGCTTTTCTGGTTCCTCACGGTAGCCATCTTCATCCTCACACTTCTGGACAAGCAGGACCTCGTTACAGTCCTTGGAGGAGAACACTGGTTGTTAAGCAACATCATCCACGATGTTGTCGCCACTCTGCTGTACCTATCCAACATTGGGATCATGATCTACAAAACCCAAAAGAACTCCTACTGCAACCTCGACGTCTACAAACATAACTGCTTGTACAAGGTCTACCTCACTGCCTCCGTCTTCGCCTGCCTCACCGCCGGCGTCTATCTGCTCTCCACCATCTACTGCAGCTGCAGGAAATGTCGAGGTGAGCGGACGGTCGTGTGAAAAATGGCCCTTCCGCTGTGAAATATGCTTTTTGAAGACTTACAATTTTTTTTTAATCAAAGCAGAGAGTTGATCCTCTTGCCTCAGGCTTTCAGGTTTGTTTGTTGCTTTTTATATAGTAATTTATAGAGCTTTTGTTACTGCATTCACTCATAAAGTCTATTTTACACTTATGCCCCAGCTCTATGTATATAAGTAGTTTTATTTTTTGTATTGTATAACTGACAACTCAGTTTGTTGCTTGACGAAACCATATCTTTCACGTTTGTTCACTAAACCTTTTGAGCTTCATGTCAGTGTCTTTCATCAAATTTGTATGTATACTTGACTGTTTGACAATCCTAGAGTAAATCGCACCACATCAAAGATCTCCACATGATCTGCTTTTAAAGAAAGGATATGTGGCTGTTGGCAAACAGTTAATAAATAAGAATGAAATCAAGTACATGCAACTTCATCTTTTTTGTATGATGTTTGAATAAATGTTTTTCTAATTTGCTTGGTAAATTTAGGAATAGAGGTTGTAATGCACTAACCAGACCACAATGTAATGTGCTCTTGGTCGCAGATCATTTGCAATGAACAGAGATGTTGGGACAGCTGCCTGGGATCGCTTTGTATGCGTTTATGAGTTTTAGGAGAAATACAGTGCAATTCCAATGCTATATTATTAGATGAAAATTACTTATTTACTGTATTTTGTTCACATAAAATGCAGCCTCCATGAGCATTCTCTCAAAAACCAAACAAAAAACACAGATGCTAATATAAAACACTTCACTAGCAGGACAGATTGCTGGACAAGCTATGTTTCTTCACTCCTTCTGAGGTTTAGTCTATTGCCCTGTTCCTTTAAACGGAGTGCCATGATTGGAATTGCTTCCTCTAGCAGTACAGAACAGTATGTTCACACTCACTGGGGGGAAAAAAAGTTATTAAATGACACGCATTTCTCAATTCTGGAAGATCAGTGTTTACACAAACTGTTGAACTTGAAAGACGTTTCCTGCTGGTGAAGAGCTCTCTCTCTCTTAATATTTGTCTTTCTCTCTGGCATAGCAAGATATTTTCTGCTCATCAACGTCACTCTAGTCTTGAGTAGCCAAACTTTTGATTTGCCACTATTTAGGCATATTCTGGTATGCTTATGGGAGAGATTTTTTATCTTTTAATGGCAAGTTTGTTTATAACTAGTTCTAGACTACTAGATCTCAAAAGAATAGGCTAAAAATAGTAATAATAATACAAATGCATAATTTTTTATATCATTTTTTAGTTGCATGCAGGGACTACCAACAAAAGCATAAATAAATTATACAATTGTGATTAATCACATTCACAATGTTTTTTGTTCTATTTTGTTTACATAATATATGTATGTGTACTGTGTTTAATTATATATAAATACACACATATACAGTATGTGTACTGTATGTATCCCCAAAAGCAATTTTTTTTTTTGAGGTTATTTTAATTCAGATATAATTGTGTGTATAAATTACTTTTATGTGGCTCAAGCAAAACCTTTAAATGAACTGATGCCTTAAACAAATCAAGCATGTAGTTCAGTTCTTCTTCAGAAGTGTTCATTGTTTCAATCCAGTATCTTGTAAAGCTTTTATTTCCAAGCAGAGCTTGCCTTTTTTGTGTGAAATATGCATTGGACATTCAGTGAACATAGTTGTGTCGAGAGAAGTATAGGAAATTACATCATGTTATTTTTATCACTCTAGCAACAGAGCAAAAGGTGCTAGAGAGTGAGCCAAACAATATGAACTGAATTTATCTATTGGAATGGGCCATTGGCACATACTCACTACATAAAATATTGAAAGATTAAGAATGCATGGACACATTTGTATAACATTCACTGCTAAAACTGGCTGTATAAATAAATGAATGTATAATGACTCATATATGGCCAAAGGTAAGGTCAACAAATGATCATTTAACAGGAATTACACAGTTTGGCAGTCCAGGATGGATTGTGGTTTCTGGTAAATGCAGGAAGCAGCAGGAACTCCCTCAGGAGCTTCGAGTGGGGTACGGCCTTCAAAGGAAGTGCTCTGGGTTCAAACATGTTGACAGAAACACATGGATTTCATTAACTGATAAAAACCATGTAACGCATTATGCCAAGATTTTTACTAAAATGGCTTTATAGTCAAATAAATCTAAATAGAGACTGACTTCATTTTATATTCTCATTCGCAAATCATCCAGGTGCCTCTTCCAGTGTCTTGAAGCTGCTGGCTTTGTCTCCTGTGACTAAAGGAGTGGTTCTGTTTAATTGCTCCATGTGGGCCTCGTATTCACAGGATAAGTCAGCAGAGCTTCAATGAGAGCAGGCCTGCACATGTGGACCGTTAACCACACACTCTGTGCTGAGTGCTGAGACACACATTCCTGTGTGACGCGCTTCACATGAGAAAAAAAATGGGTAAATCAGTGAATGGATGGACTAAGTCTTAAAGCGAAGAAGTATTATTTATGCATGAAGTCACAGCTCAGGACCATTTTGTTGTCATGATGTCATTTTCTATGGTTTTGTATTTATTAGTAAGTATTTCAGAATGCCTGAACAGTGAGAAGTTGTGTTTAAGGAACTAGAGCTTATTTTAGACCCACCCAGAAAAAAGTTTTGTTGAGTGTCAGCTCTTTCACTGCTTCCATAGTTCCCATGTATGTTATATTTAAAGGAACAATCGCCCCCAAAATGGAAATTGTGTCATTTACTCGCTCTCATGTTGTTTCAAACCATATGAATTATTATTTTTTGTTAAACTTGAAAGAGGACATTTAGAAGAATCCTGGTAACCAATCTAGTATCATTGTTTTCTATAGAATTGGCTACCATCAACTGTTTGGTTACTCGTGTTCTTCAAAATATTTTATTCGACAGCAGAAAACAACTCATACAGGTTTGGAACAACTTTCATTTTGATGACGCAAACATGCTGATGACCTTTGAAGAAAAATATACAATTAGCTAAATTTGTTAGTTAAATATTAAATTGACGCTATTTGTCTTTTCTGCAAGAACTAAGAACTCGCGGAAACCGCGTAATATCAAGAATATGATATTTTTTAAAGCGCTGAACTTTTGATCTTAACATCAGCTCACACACTCACACATTCCTCTGGGGGGCGCTGTAGCTCTCTCATTTAACCATTTTTAATAAACTACAAAGACATTTATGTGGGATTATTAGCAGAAATGATATCATGTGTAATATTCGCAGGACAATATGCTGGGAAATTTCATGTTTTCCATTTGATTCGTTATAGTGCGCCACCCAATAGCAATAAGATTAGTCCCTTTATTAATTTTAGAGTCTCAGCTTTCAGTTTCATAGCGAAACGGAAATGGTGTATTACAGTAATGTGTTGTTCAAGCTCTTTATGTCACGCCCCAGGCGTTCCGTCATGTCTTGTGTTGATGTTTTCTGTTTTAGTCCATGTGATCTGTGTTTATTTTTCTTTGCCCTCGTGTGCTCCTGTCATTTGTAACTCCGCCCCGGTCTTTAGTGTGTAATTGTCTTCCCAGGTGTTGTCA
>JAUMHP010000015.1:2473053-2484252 GCA_032361065.1 Enteromius trimaculatus
TATGCGTTCGCTCGAATTGATTTGCTGAAATCAAAACAGGGACAATAATAGGTGAGTGCCAGCCAATAAGATTGTCATTAGCGCATTAGTCCCGCCCACTACCAGAGAAACCGGCAGTTTTTAAAAGTTGAGGAATTCCAAATGAAATCTGTTATTTTGACTGAAAAACACAACAAAGAATATCGTTTACATGTAGCATCTTTTTTAAAGAACCCGTGCGTCTTCACAGAGTTTATGGTAACGTTACGTCAAATACAGCTACACTGCGCATCCATTGAGATGGACTGAAACATGTTAATAATATTATAATAAATTATAGTAACGGCACATTTTATTGTCAGTAACGGTAACGACGTTGTAACGGGGGAAACAGTAATTCGTTTGATTACTTGTTACTGAAAAAAATAACGCAGTTAGGAGTGCCGTTTATTTAAACGCCGTTATTCCCATCACTGCTGATAGCTTAGCTCACTACATTTTCTAAGTAGCTTGCCCAACACTGCGTGTTATTGTAAAAAAAAATACCTGCAGTTTGATTGAGATTAATTGGAATGCAATTAGAGTTATCAGTTTTTGCAAATGATCTCTTTACACACACACACACACACACATTTTATATTATAAATAATTATCCATTTGCTAAGGTTTGTATTAAGTGCTTAATGCAGGTTGGCAAAGCATGTTAACGTTTGTGGACTGCTGGTTCGTTTACAACAAAGAAAGTTAATGTGTATGTAGCAGGAAGCTGATTGTGTTGGCCGCAGACTGGAAACGCTGTCCTCCCCCAACAGTATTCTGAGCACTGATGTTCTGCAGGGGGGTTACAAGACAAAAATGGCTCTTTTTTTGCTGTCTTAATGCAAAACAGACCCTTACATGAACTTTTCCTCCGCTTAATCAGAATATGCAGAGACCCGCTGCAGTGACAAGATAGGGAAACATCCTCTTTAATCAATAGTCTTCCTGGCTGTCAGTGATTCCTCGTACAAGAGGATGTAGCTCTAATTACAATTAATGATTGTAAGATAGTAGTGATTTGGATTTCAGCTGGAGTCCTCCTGCCCAACCCCGACTTTGTTGGCATGTTAATCAATTGGTTTATTGTGAAGAGCAATTAGGGGTTTGCTGGAAGCCGTTATAGTCGTCTCACGTAGCTTGCAGAAACGGGCCAGCTGCCTAAAAGCGAAGGCGATAAAAGAGTGCCTTCACCACAGGCTCTAAACCTGACGGTTCCTGGTATGAAGGTGGGTTCGATTCTGTCAGCCGTGTGTGTGATTGGACAAACAGCGGGAGTTCTACTACCTCTTTTGCTCTCTCTTTCTTGCTCTAAATCATTTTTATTTCATTACGAGCATGATGGGTATGTTCTGCTAGAGGCGGTTGTGTGTATTTGGAGGCAAACGAGGTGGCAGATCAACTAAACACCACTGCACACACGGAAGCAAGAAGTGACTTTAATTGTTTCTAAGTGCTCACAGGTGGCAATGTTTACCCACCTCTGTCTGAATAGAAAACATGACAAAAACACCAACCTGCTTAAACAACCACTGAACTTTCCTGATGTTCAGGCCAGTCTAGATGCTTAGCCAAAATGTTTACCAGGAACAGTTAGCTTGTGAATATGAGCACGTTCTTTACTTCATAGAGAAGTCAAATTAGCTTGTGGAGCATAGTTTTACTGGTGATGCTGGTTAAGATAGTTAACAAATACTGCTCTGTATATTATGATATCTAATGATTTACAGGCTCTCAGGATTTCAACTTATTTTTTTGCCAGATATATATCAGCAACCAAATTGCATATTTTTGCTCTGAATAAATTTGAAGGTTTTTTTTCCTCTGCAAGTATGAACTAATCATAAATGTAATATGATTAAATAATTAATTTATTACAACAAAATATAAGGGGGGGTGGGGGGGTGAAGTAAAAAAAAAAATATTTCTAATCAAATACAGCTGTAAGATATCACATCTGGTTTGATAATGCTGACACGTTCAAAAAAACTAATTCTGTATGTTTTTATAAGCTTGTTTCCTCATGGGGACCTAAGACATGTCCCCACAAGGTCAAAATTTACTGGTATTCCTATCTTTAAGGGGACTATTGGTCCACATAATGTGATAAATACCAGGTGCACGTTTATGCACACACACACGTATATACATGTTTACACACAAACACACGCACATTTATGCTACATACACACATACGTACCTATATCTACACTATTTATATATAGATCCTGCACACAGGCATACATACATATTCACATCACATAACTAGAGATGTTTCTGTGTCTGTAAAGGGATCTAGCCTACTTCATCCTGATCAGATTCAAAATGGTCTAAATGCATTATCTACATATATGATATATATTATGATCTATATTGTCTAAGATCCTTCCGTTCTGGGAAGTCCCATAACTCATTCAGGACATGCGCTTGGGATTTCCTTACCGTAATACATCTATAACATGGATTGCCATTAAATTTGTCTTTGGCAAGGAAGCGTTGTAGTTGTAATCTACTTGACGTGATGTCTCGTAAATGGTGAGGAAAAAGTTAAGAGGAATAACGTTATTCCTTTTTTTGTATTCTCAATTGTAAGTCAAAAGTGTCTGTAAAATGACTAAATGTAGACGTAACCACATTTAGTCACATGAAACAATCCTGTTTATAATCATATATCAGCAAGCATTTTTTATTCGAGAGCTACAGCAGATGGGGAAGATTTTCTATGAATAATGCCTGTGATATTTTTCCGCTCTTTTTGGTGGTTGACAGATGCAGTTCTGAAAAAGACGTCCAAAACCTATTTTTTTGAGAAAAAGCAACATATGGTACAAGATGAGGGTGAGTTGATTTTGAGTGAGCTGTCCCTTAGACAGGCTATGTAGCTTAGGTTAAGTTTCTTAAATTTAAAGAAAGATGCTGTTTTTAAAAAAAAAGAGCCAGAGTGTTTTAATCCGACATTCCACCGGTCAGCAGCACACATAAAGATATCCTGAATCATTTGCCTGTGTGGTGTGGAGAATTATGGCAGTATCACAGTGATTTCTATTGCATTCAGAAGTAGGCAGCAGACCTCAGCAGACTATGATAACTGAGGCGACCACTGATGTTCCCTTTGAGGACAGAAGCAGATGTCAGGTTATGTATAAGAAATATGGCCGATAAGCCAATCTTAGAGAAGTCATGAGGGGTAAAAGATATTTACAGAGAAGGATAAAAGAGTTTAAAGACAGGAACAGGAAGTATGGGTTAGTCCTTACTTCAAAAGTGCTAATAACCTTTAGTTCACAGCTTGGTAAAAGCAGAATTGGATTATTTTCTTATGAGTTTGTAATTCTAAGATACTGTTAATGATTGCAGTTGTTTACTCCAGGAACCATTTTGTTTAGATATTTTAATATTTTTATTATATTAATGTTTAATATATTAATGTTTATTTATTCTTGTCATGGCGATGCATTCATTATTTCAGTCTGGTGTCTCATCATGGTCTCTCAGAAAACATTCTAATGCTGAGATATTTATTATATTTTTGGAATCACCTTTGTTTTGCTTTTTTTGTATACTGCAATGACATTAAATTACATTTTATCAGTGTCATAAACTGCAGTCTGATTTGTCAAGGCACAGATGAATCAAAAGTAAGAAATTAATTTTGATCTGTTTTTGTCTCATTTCTCTGTTTTTATTTCTGCTACTGTACTTAAATGACACATTAATGTTAACTAAATTAAGTGTCGTTGACTATTAAGAGAGCAGACTCTTGGAAAGATTTGAAAGAGGGGAATATCATTTCAGGACAAAAAAATCTACACTCACTTGTTTTGGTGTTTGGAGCCCTGGAGATGTGCGTGATACTGCTCGATGGAGTTCAGAACCACGTTACAAACGCTGCACGAGTAACTCCGGCGCAGGCCTGCAACACAAAGCAAAAAAAAAAAAAAAACAGATTCTGACTTGAAAGCAGAACGGAAACAAGTCCCAGCTGAAACGCTCTTAAAATTGTTTTGTCCCATTTCTCGTTTTCTTTTGAGCATTATTGATTGCTTTTTGTTTTTGAGATTGCCTTGGCTGACAAAGAGAAGAGAAATCTATATTTAATCCCTGTTGTTTTGCTTCTCTCGACATGACGAGGGTTTTGTTTGAAGACTCCATTCTCTGTAAGTGTCAGATAGAAAACGCACCCGCTCCTAATATGCCATGTAATTTTGCAGTCTTCATGGAATCAAGTATTAGCAATTTTAGCTTCCTTTTGTCCTGATGGCCTTTTGATTTCGGGGGGTTATGCTTCATGATGGTCTTTTACAGTGGAGGGGCGCCAAGTGCATCGGTTTCGGAGGGAGCGGAGCAGATGTGAGCTAATTAAAGGCTTTGCAGGTGGTACCACAAATAACGAACAGTGACGGACCAAAAATAGATGGATGTGAAGAATGGGAGAGAGGCGTAAAACAGAAACGCATAGAGGCTCGTTCATCACATGTGGAGAGACCGTGTGTGCTTTTTCTGGGCAATATTTCTCTCAGGCATCTGCAGAGTTATTTTTGATGACAGTGTTGTCTGTTCCTCAATTTGTTCGTAAACAAGCTTTTCACAACCTTTACATTATAACGCTGTCACACTCATACCATCATATACTGTTCTCAGGTTAAGAAGGACGATTACATACAGAAATCCATATGAAAGTAGTATATAGATTTTTAATGCATTTTATGTATCAGAAGATTATACTTGTATAGATGTAAATCTGGATGCATATGTGTTATATCCGATTTTACTGTTTAGTGACAAGTTGCTTCAAAGTGTTGCTTGGAAACTGTAAACAGCCTATAGTGGGAGATTCATGGTGAGTAAATTGTGGCTTGGGCGAAAACACATTGAAAGTCATTGTAAATAGATTTATCAACATAACTGACGATTGTTTTAAAAATGGCCATTGTTTGAAAAGACTTCAATCATGCTTGAAGCTCCACATGCAGTGACAGGCACGCAAACACTTTCTATTCAGCAACTCTGACTAAACCAAGACAAATCAAGTAGTTTTTAAGATATATGCTATTGTTCAGAAGTTTGTGATTAGTGCGAAGTTGTTATTGTTTTTGAAAAAAGTCTCTTAGGCTCACCAAGGCTGTTTTTATTTTATCATGTAAAATAATCAAATGTAAAATTACAGTGCGTGTGTGTGTATATACTGACCCCATTTGTCATACTTAATACTACAACAATATATTTGTTGATGTTTTATTTAATTGTTATTGTTTAAATAAACAATCTACCTTTTTATTGAACATTGGTGTTTTTTGATGTTGTTACTGCTGTCATATAAAAGCAATACCTGTTTAGGTTTTGTGTTACAGTGACGTTACTATGGTTAAGGGAGCTAGAACACCTCCTAAATGTGGTAAAACCACTTTGATGCTCATTCTCTCATGGCTTAATGCTTAATTTGGTAATCTGTAAATCCACAAGACACCGATTTCCACCAATTTGCTTCCATCAAGGTCTAGATCACTTGACAGAAATCAGCTATGCCTCTTACAAAAGAAGTCGAATGAAGACTTTCCCCCTATTCTTTAGTCTTACCAGGTCTGAGAAAATCAGAAGAAACTGAGCAAATTGTGAGATACCTGCTTTAACTTTGATGGATTATGTCATTTAAAGTGGCTTTTTCAAGGGCATCTAGAATTCATATTTGTTTTATTGTCAGTGTTTTGTCAGTTTATTGATATGCTCCTTATTAGTTAAAGGACAAAACATGTTTTTATGACTTCCAGCAGCCTTTTAGTGCTTTTAAAATTTATTTTTTAACATCTTTACTGCAGCATCAATGAAATAGAAACGCACACACATTGTAATGATTCTTTCTGGATGGTTTCTGTGAGTTTGAGAGTGATGTGATGCATGTTCACAGACAGCTTGTGGTGTCAGTACACCAAACATATGGTGACAGCAAGTATATGTAATGAATCCAAAACACTATTCATAGCAAGCTATTAATATGAACAGGATGTGTGACATGACAGAGAAATATTGCAATAAAATTTAACTGACGTTATAAAACACACTTTACAGGCTGCTTAAATTAGCCTGAGAACAGTTTTGGGCTTTTTTTCTGCTAAACTCTTATTACTTCGCCATGTCTATTAATTAGGAATTTGCATTTAACTGAAAATTATTCAGACATTATATCAGTAGCTGAAAGACCAGCCTCTTTCAAAGATTAAAAATGTGGGACTTGGCCTTCAGACTTTTTAACTAGCTTTACTGAGAGTTTGTTTCTGTTAAAAAGCTCTGCGTGATGGGATTTTCCTTCATATGGGACCCCTGATGACCTCTTAGTGTGCTACTCATAAACCAGCCTTAGACGACACAGTGGTGCTTTCTAATCCCAGTAAATTAAACTGACCGAGATGCCAAAAGAACCACTGAGAGAGAGAGACAGACAGAGAGAGAGATGTGGCCCAGGGTAAGATGAATGTTTACCAGGAGGAGATTAAAGTTTGCTCCTAACTGCTGGCTTGTGGGAAAGAGGTCTCACTTATTTCCGACAATAGGCCATCAATCAGTTTCTCTTCTCTTGCCTGGGAAATTGCTACCGAATAGATGAGACACAAATCAAATTCAACTAAATTATTAATCGTGCCCAATCAGACAGACAGAAAGACTTGATTGCTAGTGTTATTTTACTCAGAATTTGAGTATTAAATTAGAAGCCAAAAAGTGTCTTGCTTTCATAAAATATAAGGAAACTTTGAAAAGTTTTTATGCTAGCAAGAATTTCACAGTACAAAAATGGTAGCAACATTTGAAAATTTAAATTTATATTTAAATACTGAATTTAATGAACTAATACAGTATAATGCTACTATACCAACCTTTTGAAGTACTAAAATCTGTTTTGTTCCTTTGTAATAGACTGATAACCACCAAAAGCAGGCGGTGAAGAGTCACATGATGAACCAAAGCCTTTTACAAGCAGCTTTTAAATAATAATACAGAAGGAGCACAGTGTCATTCACACAAACACTAAACACTGTCATGGTAAGTCATTTAACGACAGTAAATGTAACATACAACTGTTAAGAAAAAACAAATTACTCATTGTTAAATACAGTGTTAAATTGTTTTTCAGTGTAGCTGAAAAATACACTTATATATTGTTTAATGTAGTTTCTGTGCTTTTGAAAGAAATTAATAGGCCTACTTTTTATATTAGCAAGAACATATTAAATTGATCATAAATGACAGTACATATGATTGCATATGATTGGAAATGCTGTTCTTTCGAGTCATCAAAAAATCCTGAGATAAAATGTATCACGGTTTCCATAAAAATATAAAATGTCAACATAATAAGAAATGTTTCTGGAGCAGCAAATGCTGCATATTAGAATGACTTATTTGACACTGAAGACTGGATCAATGGCTGTTGAAAATTCAGCTTTGCATTTAAAAAAATTGAAACACATCAGCTTCAAAAAATATGAAAAAACAAAAAGCTCTCTAGCATGAGCAAAGCCTCAGCATTTGCGCAATGGTCAGGCTGGATGTGCCAGTTCAGGTCACTGGACGACACTCCAGCGCTTCATGAACTCTGTGTGTTTTTGTGTCTGTTTTCATGCCCGTACTCATTTCAAGGAACTCATGTCTCCGCCCATCCTATCTGTTGTTATGGTTATTCATTCACGTCTCCACCCACCTTGTTCATTGTCATGACTGCCCATTGTTTCTCGGCCCCTTTTGTCTTGTATTTAAGCACCTGTCTGTTGTGTGTGAATTCGCTGGTCAATGTTTGGATTTATCCATTCGTTTCCGTGTTTCCTTTGTTTCCCAATCTCGACTTTGCCTGTACCTGGATTTACGACTTTGCCTCGCCCTATTGGATGTTTACTCCTCGCTCGACCCATGCTATGTTTACTGGATTGATCTATGTCTCTGCCTTTGATGTTCACTTTTTGACTCTGTGTGTGCGTAAATAAACTAAGTAAGTCTGCAAATGGATCCGCATGCCTCCTCCCGCCTCCTCTATCATGACAGTTTGAGTTTTACTGCATCAAATGTAATGATCTTCTAATCATTTCAAAACCAAAATGAATACATCAATGTAATTCCCAAGATGATTCCTCCAGCAATTATACACATTTTATAAGGATTCATAAATTCATCAAATCCTACATTTCACAGTCGAGACCATATCCACTGGGTTATGATAATGAATACCTGCACTCAATTTTTTTCATTACTTTGAAGCAGGTTCTCTTAAACACACCAATAATAATCCAGTAAGAATGTCAATTTTAATCCTGCCTGTCAAGGTGGATATGAACGGAGCAGGAAGGAGACGCTGACTTGTTCTTGACTTTTTACAGATTTTGTGAAGCACATAAACTACTCTTGCAATTTTAAACAGGGCAAATCGCTGCACTTTCAATATCCCCCTTCACGAAATGGCAGGAGGCTCTTCAACGCCGAGCTGGTATTTACATCCTAAAGCTTGTCACTCTCCCTGCATTTTTTGTTTAGGGGAAAATGAAAACCTGTTTGCAGCAGGATAGGTCTGTGCTGCGCTCCAATTTTCTCAGCAACAAAATATAGCCTCAGTTGGAAGGCAATTACACTGAAGTGTTCTCTACGAAAATAGCCAAGAGTCTGGGCCGGGATCCGCTAGCAGTCACCTTTCAGATGAGCTCTACCAATGGCTTCCTGAACCTGATGAGGAGCTTGACTGGTAATGAATAGCTGCATCCCTGTGAAAGGCCATTCTTTTGCATTCCTCCAATTTTCAGAGTCTTAAAAAAGGACACGTGTGTTTGTCTGTAAGTTGCATGTACCCCGTGTTCGTGTGCAGGCTGCAAATGAGGATGATGAATGTGAGAGGACAGGCCAAAAGAAGCCTTGACAGCTCCCTGAAGGAGGACCAAACTGCAGGCAGAGCTCAGGAGATCGAGGTACTCTCATACAAAGCAGGACAGTGTTACATTATATATACATTATCTTGATAAAACCCAAAGCAAAGCTGTCCTTATTTATTCATTTACTCAATGCTGTTGTATTTTTTTAGTGGAATCATGCTCCGACATGGACCAGAAAACACTATAAAAGAACTATAATAAACCATGTGGACTACATGTGGAAGTATACCATGATCACCAATTAAGAATTTGTTCACTCATTCTATTAAATTGTTGGTGTTCAGTCGAATCCTGTCCACAATTTAATATCCATTCCATCATTTCAGTAAATTTGTGAC
This sequence comes from Enteromius trimaculatus, assembly GCA_032361065.1. Lineage (NCBI taxonomy): Eukaryota > Metazoa > Chordata > Actinopteri > Cypriniformes > Cyprinidae > Enteromius > Enteromius trimaculatus. The sequence goes on from JAUMHP010000015.1 coordinate 2,482,313, forward strand.
CACAAATTAACTCCTTAATATGTGACTTTTTTGGGGGTTGGAATAACATAATTTGACAGAAATTTACATAATATAATTTTATATGTACTGTAAATGCAAAATCTGGTCATATATACACAACTAAACCACTGACTAATAATAAATCCTGCTACTCTAATATACACAGTTTTGTGCTTGCAATTAATTAATTAATTCATTTAAAATGTAAAAAGAAATGTCTAATAGCAGTAGTTAATACGTAGCTTGATCAAATTCATCAGATTTTCTTCCGATGCAGAAAATGAGAAAAGGCTTGCATATTCCGTCAGTGCAAAATAATGACTGCATTTACATAACCTAAAAACAAGATGATTCAACTCACATTATCCAGCATTACAAACAGCTATCCTTTGGGGTCCGAGGGCGATAAGGTTTTGTGGGAATTTGGCAAGACTGCAGAATAAGCTGAACTAACACCTGTACAGAGCTGTGATGTTTGCGACACCAGGATGAAAGGCTTTTGTAATCAGCAGCATTTCTGCTGATAATTCAATAGAAGTGACATTTACAGAGAAAAGCTCCTGACAAGGGCACCCTGCTGTGTCATGGCTGGGGAAAATGATTATCTCTTATGCAGAATGCAAGCGTCAATGTAAGATTTTCATTTTTGTTGTCTCTAGTCTTGACAAAGGCCAAAACATCTGCAGGTCCTGCAGGATTTGACTTGAAAAGAAAACATTGTGCTTCTTTACACTACTGTAGACCATAAAATTCAACAGGGTTGTCCCCCCAAGACCTTTTAAGCACATGGCATTATGACAGACTTTACAGGCAGGATTGTGAACAGTGGTTAAAAATAAAACATGCCTTCTTGGCTTGCTCATCGTCTGCATTGTGATTTGTGTGTTTCTATCTCTGGTAATGTAGAATCTCACCTGCTGAGCCTTGGCATGTATACACATGCTGATTTTGGAGGATAATTTTCACTGTGATTGATGCCTCTTAAGACTAAAGTGCCGATTTCCCTTGGTTAGTTTGGTTAGGTATTTAAGAGAACATTTGGCCTCTAACACATCTCCATCTCCTTCTTAATACCTTTGACATTTGAGTTTTTGCTGCATATAATGTCTAAAATATTTACCATAAGAGACCCATATAAGCAGTGGTGGACAGTAACGAAGTAGTTAAGTACCTGTACTTTGTCAGAGTAGTTTTATTTTTAGCAACTTTTACTTCTACTTCACTACATTCCAAAGGAAAGGATCGTACTTCTTACTTCACTACATTCTTATATGTCACGTGCTATGAGCGAGACGCAGACGAGTGATTCATTAACAAACTGATTCTTTTTCATGAACCTGTTCAATCGGTTCGCAAATCACACCAAACGATTCATTCTCAAATTGAAATGATCCGATTGCAGCTGTTGTCGATTCAACAGCTCACTGATTCAAACGATCCGTTCAGAGCGAGTCTCCAGTGAACCGAACTCACAAGAACAATGTTTCTGTCCTAAAAAGGATTGGCTGACCAAAATGAACTGAACATATCTGAATAAGAGCTCCAGCTATTGTATAGCATCAGAACACGTTGAATATAGTGCACATTGACTACTTATATACAGAGGTGGACAAACTACACAAATCAAGTACTTGAGTAAAAGTGCAGATCCATACTATAAAATATTACTCCAGTAAAAGTAAAAGTACTCCTTTTTCAATTTTACTTGAGTGAAAGTACAAAAATATTTGTATTTTACTGATATTTATTTAGCAATTTTATACAGTCTACTTAATTTTATATAGCACATATTTTTTTTATAATCTTACTGCTCAAAATACCTGGGATTTTTGACAAGCATGATGTAGTAACGTTTACTCTGAAGCTTCACTGCAATGTACCTGAGAGAAAACAGATTTGAGCGTCTAATTTTCACCAGTAAGAGAAAGAAGTGTTTTGAA
>JAUMHP010000015.1:2489996-2500283 GCA_032361065.1 Enteromius trimaculatus
CTATTGTTTTTCTTCTTCACTGTTTTGAAATAAATTTTATATCTTTATATCTATAGTATATTTTATAGATTTATTTTATAATAAATCTATATTGTTTTTCTAATGATTTAAGGATGTTTTATTATAGTGTTGTTATTGTTTTACTTGGTTATTTTATCTCTATATAACAAAACAAAATTGTAGTCAGTTTGGAAACTTTGCGCCACCTGAATTACACGACTGAATTAAAGTTAAATCTGGGGCCCCGCGGCAGTAATAGTCGTTTTGGTTGTCCACCTATTGTATATTTCTATATCATCTATTTCAAATACTGTTCATTTGGACTTTCTGTTTATTAGATAATCCTGAAAAAAGATGTATTGCAGTTTCCGCAAAAAATATTAAGCATATTAAGTTTTCAACAATGTTTAATGAAATGTTTCTCGACCAAATCAGCGCATTAAGCATCTTTAACGATAGTGCTGTTTTTTACAGTTTTTCTTTTTTTTACGTTTCTCGTATAATTTCAATCCATCTCAAAAAGCACATAAGGGTTACCACATCACTATTAAGAAACAGAGCTCAGCTAATAGCTTTGATATTTGTAGATGCTTCTGCCCAAAACTGGTTTCCAGCATAGCCCATCATATACATGCTGTTTGACAGTTGTGAGTGACAGATTGATTGGCAGGTCATCAGTGGCTGAGCTACCCAGCAGATTTTCTCAAGCCACTTATGCATATGAATGAGAGACCTCTGGAGAAAGGAGGGTGGGCTCGACTACAGCAGTGAGGGAGGTAAAGGTTAGTGAGGGGGTGGCACAACCCTAATGACCCCAATTCTACCACCCTGATAAAAAGCTGTATTTCTCCTGCTAAAGGGGCTTTGTGCTTTCCTTCCACTTGCCTCATGGGAACTTACTTTGAGTGTGTGCTGTAAGGAGTGGGTCGCAAGAGCCAGACATGGCAGTCGGCCATTCCCAATGAACAATGCCAGAGAATAGCTTTATTTGTCAGGGTTTCTTCAAGCCGTATATAGAGGAGCTTTTGGAAAGGATGAATGGCTTCAGACCGCTGGCCCACTCTCACCCTCAACTGTCTCAGCTCTATTGATTAACCCACCCGCCCGGCTGAGAAACGGGGGCAGATACTGGAGTTTACAGATTATGTCAATTAGCGAGAGCTGGTGGTCCCAGTTTAACTCTTGCCTGTGCAACCCACCCATGCTAAGGCTCTCAGGGCCCAGAGGTCAAAGTTTGCGACCCTGCTGCCAAAACACAGAGGCTTGTCGCTCTGTGTGACCTTTCCAACAACCTTGACCCCTGGGGGGCCCCCACATTGGTTTCTTTCACAAAGCAGTGACAGAGAAGCCTTACTGTCGACGATTCGCCAGGGAAATGGATTTATTTATCAGATTCTGTTCCGTAGAAGCGTAAATCTCCCCGGTGGACGTGTTTGTTCTGCGAGGCAGTCGGCAGGACTGAAGCAGCATGATGGACTTTACAGATGCTGCGCTCTTAAATTATGAGCTTCTGTGCTCACGATTAATTCTGCACTGCTGATGAGAGTCAACCGATGCGTCCACCTTAAAGGATTTTTCAAGTAAGAAGCCATGAGCGCCTTCCACTGCGGAGGGTCTCGCTGTATCCTGTGGAACAGAGCTCCCATTAACACCAGCAGAGCTGTCTCACTGCACATCCCATTTGTCCGGGAATGCAGACATGTTCACGTCTCTATAGTGTAGGTTACATCAGGAATGAATGTAAGATCTTGCCTTCTCAAGTGTAAGTGTTCCTAAATATTGCTTCATTAGACCAATTAAACCAAATCATTACACATTACACAAATGTATTTTTTATGAATCAGTTCCAACTGTCCATTTAAGTCAATCAGTTCAAGAGCGAATGATCTGTTTGCATATAACACACAAATGTTCACTGAAGTGTTCATGTGCCATTTTCTATTAGATTTATTCTAATTTCACATGTATTTAAATATAGGAAATCCACATATACACAATGGGTAGGAAAAGTATTCAGACCCCCTTAAATCTTTCACTCTTTGTTATATTGCAGCCATTTGCTAAAATCATTTCATTTTGATTTGATTTGAAAGTTCATTTTTTCCTTCATTAATGTACACACAGCACCCCATATTGACAGAAAAGCACTGAATTGTTGTAATTTTTGCAGATTTATTAAAAAAGAAAGACTGGTCCTAAGTATTCAGACCCTTTGCTGTGACACTCATATATATTTCTTCTGATCATCCCTGAGATGGTTCTTCACATTTATTTGAGTCCAGCTGTGTTTGATTATACTGATTGAACTTGATTAGGAAAGCCACACACCTGTCTATACCTTACAGCTCACAATGCATGTCAGAGCAAATGAGAATCATGAGGTCAAAGGAACTGCCTGAAGAGCTCAGAGAATTGTGGCAAGGCACAGATCTGGCCAAGATTACAAAAACATTTCTGCTGTACTGTTTCTAAGAGCACAGTGGCATCCATAATCCTTAAATGGAAGACGTTTGGGATGACCAGAACCCTTCCTAGAGCTGGCTGTCTGGCCAAACTGAGCTATCGGGGGAGAAGAACCTTGGTAAGAGAGGTAAAGAAGAACTCAAAGATCACTGTGGCTGAGCTCCAGAGATGCAGTCGAGCGATGGGAGAAAGTTGTAGGAAGTCAATCATCACTGCAGCCCTACAGCAGTCGGGGCTTTATGGCAGAGTGGCCCGACGGAAGCCTCTCCTCCTCGCAAGACACATCAAAGCCTGCATGGAGTTTGCTAAAAAACACCTGAGGGACTCAGAAATGGTGAGAAATAAGATTATCTGGTCTAAAGAGACCAAGATAGAACTTTTTGGCCTTATATCTAAGCGGTATGTGTGGAGAAAACCAGGCACTGCTCATCACCTGTCCAATACAGTCCCAACAGTAAAGCGTGCCACAACTTAAAAGCATCCTGTCTCTGTAATACCCTGTCTTACAAACATTCTACCTAAATTGTTGCATTCAATTCAATACAACAATTTACGTAAAGATGGATTTGTGATACCCATATTTAAAAGGTTTAAATCATTTTGCTAGAAACTGCCAGTGCTTCAGAACCTGATGCTGACCTGTTTTTGTTTGTATGGTGGTGGTTGTTTTTTAGAAGCAAGTCAGGCAAATAATCTCTATTAAATGATTCTGTATTTTGTCATTATAGATTTTTTGCTTTAATGCAGTATATGTGGTAAAAAGAATGACAATTTCTGTGCATTTGGAAAAATGTACCTCCAACTGCATCTATAAATATGTAATTTCAGAGCAGATTATTGAATTAAAGACTTTTTTCATGTGGTTCTTAAGAAATACTGTATTTTTAATTCAAAACAATTAACATATTCTTTATATGTATTTGAATATGTATTATGTATTTGGCTTTTCTATTATAGTAAACTTGCTCGTTAGATCACCTGGTAGAACAAACAAAATGTTTAACACCACTTGCTGGACATTTCACTATAATGAAAGTAATGCAAAACATTCAAGAAGCAACATTATATCATAATATCGCCACAGACAATGAGCCTTGATTGCGTTTAGTGCCTGGTTTTAGAAAGACTGCAGATGGTTAGTGATTAAAACATGAATTTTTGCTCTGAATTACCCAAAACAGTATTGCAACAGGTATGTCTGCAAAGACAGTGGAGGGTCCGCTGATCTCTCAGCCAGTTTTTAATCAACAACGCGCCTGCAAGAACAGTAGCAGCAATTGAACAACACAAAGGCGCCATTCTCCATCCCTGCTGATGGATCCGAGATTACTGGGGTGAGATAAAACCAGAGAGAGTGAGGGTTTGGGGGCCACTCTTGGCTGCGCCCTGCATTCCCGGTGATATTAACCTTTCAAGGAAATCAGTATGACACAGAAGCTGACAGAGGGTCTAAATTATCTCTTGATTGCTGGTGTGGTGGGCTGTTTATATCATCGGTCATCTGGCACAAAGCAGAGCCCTGTTCCCCCTGTCTGCTGCCGTCATGACTTTTTTAATTACGATAAGTGACCTTTGCGGTGATGCTGACAGAAGGATGAGAGTGAGGGGCCAGGACTGTCCGCCTGATAAGCTTCTATAAGAAGACTCTTTCTCTTCTGGTGTCCTGTCTCTCTCCTGCACTGTTATCTCATGTTCAAGTCTCACTGGATCTTTCCTCTCTTTCTTTTCAGTCTAATTGAGCACGTCTCCATTACTTTCAAATTTGTTCATAGGTTGTACAATCTGATTCAGTGTCACGGCTGTTGTTTCAGCAAAAAACACATTTAGTTTGTTCTAGAAAATCAGGTCTCTTTGAATAGAAGTGAACATCAGTTTTTCTGTAGAACTAAAGGTCATGGATCAAAATGACACAAAAAAAGATCATAATTACTATTCTACGGTACATCCCAGGTCTTAATTCTATAGCTTCAACAAACGTATTCTCCTAGAAAATCTTACTCTTTACAATGAGAATTTCTAAATCCTTTTTTTTTTTTTTTGGCTCATGTTTCAGTAGTTGATCAGTGGTTAGTTAAAGTCACACTGATCTGGTTCTTTTATTTTAGCTCACAGTCCTTGGTTCTTGGTTCTATATCACCAGAGAAATCATCATTGCAATGAAACATATGCATGGATATTTTGCATGCGTTTAGACAACAGGTTTGGCTGGCACTTTTAAAAGATTTAGAACAGGACATCAAAACAAAACCAAAGATATTCTAAAATCTTGTATATCTGACATATTTCTATATCCAGAAACACATGCACATATACTGTATGTATATGGTGGTGCACATCCTGTTATTGGACAGCATGTCTGGTGATCAGCTGATGTTTGAGACATCATTATGACTCCACAGAGGGAGCCCAGATCAGACTGTGGTGTTGTGTTTGGTGTGATGTAAGCTGTGTAGAGAGTATTTGAATGTGAGCGGTGGGGGTGGCATGAGCTGGCAGATCCCCGCAGACAATAGGCCAGTAATGAGAGGTTGCTTATCCAAGAAACACAATACCACTGTCCGCTGGAGGCCGGAGGCTGGAGGAGGCATTTGTTCCTTGATCTCAGATAAATTACTGCTTTTTTCAGTACCTATTCAGTTTTACAGAGATTGACACTATTGGGCATTTGCCTGACTTGTTTAAACAGGTTGGCACTTAGGTTGTTTTTAACAGCAACTGTTGGCAAAAAGAAATGCATGTACTTTATAGTGTCAGTCTTTATCTGAATTTGGTGATCTGATAAACATTAGGCTGAGCTTGTTGCCTCTACATTTGTGGTTCTGGTGTGTGTTTATGTCATGCAGTGCCGTTATTTTAAATTAATAGCACTTTGCCTTAGAGTTAGCTCTATATTCAAATGAAAGTGAATGGGGTATATATGCTGTCAAACTCCAAAAATGATGATAAAGCACCATAAAATGATTATAAAAGTAGTTTGTACAAATTTATGCCAAATTTATTTCACCTAACATCAGACAGAGCCAAACTATAAATCATTTTCCACTGTTAATGTCCCCTTTTATGTGAAAGTCAGAGGTTTGAGATAACTAGAGGGAGAGTGAATGATGGGTGTTTCATTTTTTGGTGAACTGAATATTCTGAGGGTAAATAACAAACTGGCTAAATCCTTGTGGTGTGCAAATGTCACCAAAAACATAAGATAATATTGCTAAAAAGGCTCCGGATCTCTGATTAAACAAAACTAGCATAGTTATATTTTTAACTTTTTATTACAGTGAACTCCTTTTTCCATACCATGTATGTATATTTGTAGCAATATATAATAATTTTAATAAAAAATAACTGTATAGAAAACACAAACAAACACCTCACCAACCAAACTGCTTGAATGAGTCCAGAGTTTGTCATAAGCTTGGCTGATATGCTGAGCAGAGAAATGGTCCGGACTTGCTCACAGGGCTGCGGTTGAAGTATTTGGGCCACCGTCCTGACCAAAACTTTACAATCCATCAGCTTTCTTACCTCCCACGAACTGGAATCATGTCCCATCCTGACACTAATGATCACGACTGTATCTTCATAGTATATAATAAAAACTTTTTATTCCTTATCTACAAAATAAAAGATACAAATAAAAACCAGTTGGCACTATTTTTGTTCTTTTTCATTTGTTTGAGTGGGATCTGGCCATTAAAATCAAATATGTGCTCATTAACCGAGTGCACTCTTTAAAGCTCTTCACAATTTTCTCACATTGATTGAAAGGGTTGTCAAGGTCTTTTCGAAAAAGTCCCATAGCTTGTGCTCTGAATGCGGGAACCAGGAAAGTATCACTAAAATATGCATGAGCATCATCAGTATGCTGATTGCTGCATAAACAATAAATTTTATGTAGATACAGTTGCCAACATAATGTAGATGTACTTAATGATGAATTAAGTCCTAAGCAGTTTCCAAAAGCCATTTCTTGAGTAATGAAGTACATCTGTACTAACTGTGGGAATTAGGCATGGATACGTCTCTGAAAGAGTTATTGAAAGACTCAGGGCCCGCTATAGACAGAAGAATCATTGGTCACTGGAAGACTGTGTGATAGGTGGGACACTGATGAGACTTCATGTATTTAATGGCAAACTTGAGTTCCTTGCTCTTTTTGTCCCACTTGTGGATGGACATGAGCAGCAACTGTTGGTCCACTTTGCGGCCCATGATGAGGAAGTTGCTCCCGAGATTGTCCAGTTGCGAGCAGGGACAGTTGGCTCCATTTTTGATGTATAGCGTAAGCTTTTTCAGGTCTTTCTTCCTCAGTATTCCCATCTTCAGAACCTTCTTCTTCTTTTGTGCTGCGATGAGCTTGCGATCACCCTTTTCCTTTTTCACCTCTTTAATCTTCATCTTGAGTGCTGTTGATAGAATATAGATACATTTCAGTAATTTACAACATATTTTGCATGTTCATGGTTCTCTGATGTCGGTTAATGGCCACATGACAAGCAGGTAAACAAGTTAAATAGTGCTTACCTTTTTAAGTGTTTGTGATTTTGAACTCAACACAAACTCAACAAACTCACACTTGCACACACAAACCTATATTCTGGATTAAGTCAGTTTCAAAATTGTAATTTTATTTGACATTTTAGAGTTTAGAGTTAGAGTCATTCTCATTTGGTCGCTCCATAATTCAGAAAATACTTAGAACAGACAGAAAACAATCAATTTTGACAGTTTTTGGGGGGAATAAAATGTTGTATATTATCAAGCAAATTAAAAATACAAATCCCTCTGTAAAACCTGAATTGAATTGAATTTGTGTTCCACAGACAAAACTAACAGCATATGGATTTGGAACAAGCTAAGGGTGAGTAAATGATGACAAAATTGAGTGAGCTATCCCTTTGAAAGCATCAAGGAAAGACCTTTTGGGGGAAAAAAATGTCTGGATTCTATTCGTCGCCTTTAACTTTATCCATTGGAAAGACTGGAAAATCTTCTCATGGGACCTTTGGTCACACTACGCTTCTTCCATATATTTCAGCTGTCTCAAGCAACAAGTCCTTTCACAACGAGCACACAGGAAGAACCAAGGCTATCCAGAATGCTGGAATAGTTTACACCTCCCCGGAGGAGCATCATTTAAACATGGACAGCACTAATTGCACTCACCCGGTAGAGCACGGAGAGGAGAACGGAAAGTTTCAAAGACAGATGTGAAAAGCGAACACCCCTTCAGTAGCTGAGCACATAAGCCACCGAAACGTTTTTCCTGGAACATTGGAACATTTTTTTCTTAATTTACCTAATTATTATTATTATTATTTTAGTGATTGAAAAGAAATCACTACAAACATCATATTGGAAGCAAATAAAAGATTGAGAAAGTTTTTTTTTTTTTTTTTTTTTTTTTTTTTTTTTATGTATTGTGGTTGCTAGGGTGTTTTGCTGGTTGCCAACAAATTCTGGGTGGTTGCTTGGTCAAATCAAAAGTTCTGCCAATTCTTTATTAATTTCTTTTGCCTATTGAAATGTCCTTTCTTTAGTGTAAGTCTATAAGATGACTTCTTGTGCTAAACAAACAAAAAGGTTTGAAGTCTCCCAGAACCACAGTGTTTATTTACACTTTTTTGGGAAAATTGAGATTCGAATAAAAGATGTTTATAGCTGTCTCTCTTCATATAGCAGATAGATTTAATGTATTTTAAAAGATTTCACTAGAAAAAGGCTAAGTACTTGCAAAACCACAAAATAACTCTAACTGTAGTTCAACTGGACATGGGGGTTTTCTCTGTGATTCAGGTGATCGCTCATGACCCATAATGCTTGTAGGGAGTGAGCACGCCTGGGCAATATCGTGGTGACAAGCCGAAACCACAAGAGCTGCTTTAAATTGCTGGCAGTAGGTCTGACAGCAGATGAAGGAAGGCAAGGAGGAAAAGTGTCACCTTGAGCATTTGCAGCCTTCTTTCAATTCGGAAACCAAAACTTGCCTATATATGTGCAAAACCAGAGCCAAAGCAATGAATAGTGCATTGGGGCGAAGGGTTATCAGTAGAGAGCGATGCAATAACATTTAGTGTTGAAATATTCTGTATCGGTAGGTAACGCCAGTACGATTCACATTATTGTTTTGCATTAATAAATGACTGCTATATTTTCTAATTGAACTGGGTCAAATTGTAGCCTAGCCTGCGAAAACTATTAAAACTGTAGACCAACATAAACACAGACGTCATTCTGGACAATTTTAATAGCATTTATAATGTTATAAATTATATATACTGTATATAAAATTAGCTGATTTGGGATAATGCTCTAATTATGCTGGCGTTTGTTCAGCTAGAAGGCCTGTCAGTGCAGAGCTGTGATGAATCTTTAAAGAAAAGAATCTCCATCGCTTTAGCTTAATAAGGCATTCTTTATATAACTTGATTAAAAATCATTCATCTTTAAGGTCAAAATATAGTATTAAAGAAGGGAAAACATGAGTTAAAGCCGCTGAGGTCATATAGTTTTTTTTTTTTTTTTTTTAATTTTCTTGTAAAATGGTGCTTATATAAGGTTGTTGCTCACACTAATGCTGTAAAAGTGAAAGAAGCTTTTGTGTAATGTGTATTTAGTTTGAATATTAGAGGTTTTTCCTCCAATAATGATTTACATTGGACCACATCGAACGGAGGAAAAAAGACATTGTTCAAAATTTATTTTATTGTGTTCCAGAAAAGTAACTGATTTTATTTTATTTCATTATTTTTATAGTGGGATACTCTGTTCTGTCCTAAAATAAATAAATCACCAACCTTTTAAATTCAGCCATAACTGTAATCACTGATACTATTAAATAACTTATTTAAATAAAAATGTAAAATAATTTTATTGCATAAATTATTTTCATTTTTTTGTTACATAAAAAGGCTCTCACTGAAAAATCACAAAACTGAGAAATGTAAAAAAATCTCAAATACAAACGTTTACAACTTAAAAAACAAAAAACAAAAACAAAAAAGATTAATTTCTTAGCATTTTATAAAATAATAAAATCAGCTGCAGCTGTCTTGACAAACCTTACATTTTTGAAAAGAGTTTTGCTGTCCAGCATGTGTTTACTGCTACACTGATGACACTAATAGAGCATGTAATTAAACTTACAATCTGTAAATTAACTGTACAGCAACTGTACCTGTAAAATGGCTTGAGATGGTGATCAGGGGAAGAAATGAATCGAGCAGAAATATCCTGCCATGCATTATGCTTTCAGTATGTGGAATATTAGATCTCCGGAGCCAGAAACAGTGGATTTTTTAATTTTGTTTAACATAACTCCTTTTGTGATGCCTGGAATACGTTTTGTGACTTTAATTTTTAAAATCTACAACATCGAACACTCAGGCTACTACTAACAATATTTTCTAGTGTCATCTGTCATAGTTATTAAGGAAAATACATGCTCATCCAAGAGCAATAGGCCTCACAGCCAAAGATAAGTCAGGCGTATGTGTGGCTCTACTGTGCTCTAATCCTCTGCTCTCTATAGGGAAGGATTTCAAATGACGTTTAACCTTGAAACTCTTTTATTCAATGCCAGAGACTCATTCTAGAGATTCACCTTTGACAGATCAATGGAACTCCTGTCAGAATACATCACTTTAAACGAACCATAAAGAATCCAAAACTATTATAACAGGAATTCTCTGATACTGTTTAAAACGGGATGTCCCTTCCAAACACGTGAGTAAGTGCTTTGAAATTAAGATTAGCATGCGGTATGACATTATTATTATTAAAAAATAATACTAAATTATATACTTTGTTTATATATATATATATATA
>JAUMHP010000015.1:2519633-2545303 GCA_032361065.1 Enteromius trimaculatus
TTTTATAGTCTCTAAACATTTTGAAACTGGTAGTAAAATTAAAAAAAAAGTCAGTAGAACAGGAACCTTATTAAAGACCAGATAACTTTGAACTTAATGTTATTGGAAGAATGTTTGCTCATAACTCTAAGAGAAACTTGAGAGAGCATTAGCTGAATGTTCCCTGTTAGATGAGAAACCCCAGTGTTGATATAGATATAGTGAACATGAAACATCTGCAAACCATTTTACTTCCCTAATCTTATGTATTTAAGAATAAAACAGCATTTTCAACAGGGATGGGGCATGTTGTTACATTATGACAAGATTACAAAGACAAACATTAGCTTTATTTGAAATAATATGCACAGATGCACAATTAAACCAAGATGATTGATTAAGAAAGTACATAAGGTCAGATGACATGTTTGATGACATGTTGTGTCAGATCTGGTTGAACTCAGCAGTCACGTTCATTAAAACTCTTCTCTTCCACTCTGAAGGTCAGGTCTTAGTTAGTGTTAGCTAGTGTTATCTGTATTTGCTGAATGTAGAGGGTTACTAATGAGTTAATAATTGATAGATGGTATTTGGTGTGGGATGTCATCCAGCAGTGGTATGCTCTTTGGAAGCTCATAAAGATGCTTATATATATATTTTCTGCCTCATTATGGGATTTGCCATGCGTCCAAAGTACATGCTCTTTGTGGGTGATGTGTTTATTTAGTCTGTATATAGTCTATGTACTTTAAAGGAGTGTTCAATTTATCAGTATTGGACTTTACACTGCTGTTCCTGTCTGCTGTCATGTGTTCGTATGTGACCATCCCGATAATGACACACTTTAAAGCACTGTGTCAGCTGACAGCACTGAGAAAGAAGTTGTCAGAAATAACTGACTGGTCATTGAGGCTTATCTGTTGACATGTCATTTGGCCACTAAAACATCACTAGCTTCAGTGTTCAGTGAGATTGAAGCATTTACCTCTTTTTTAATGATGTTTTAATGTTGGACTGGAGAGTAAAGTTTATTTTCTAAAGATGCAGTCAGTTTCTGGAGTTTTTCTGCCCTGCAAAATATTTGCACTGGCCTTTTGAAATTTCTATTCATTCTAGCAAATGTGTGAGTGAGTGAATAAATAAAGATACAGCAGAGAAAATAAGTACTTGACACATCAGCATTTTTATCTGTAAGGTGATTTCTAAGTAGGCTATTGACACACAATTTCCACCAGATGTAGCCGTCAAGCTAAATATTGAATTCATTCAAAGAAATTAGAACATTAAAGTATACAAGGTGAGTCGTAATAAATAAAGTGAAATGACACAGGGAATAAGTAGAGAGAGAGAGATAGAGAGAAGGGATTAGCTTCGTCGGTCTGAGTCAGTCGAAGCTTGAGCGAAGCATGGCTTGAATGAAGCTCAATTCGTGAGTGCTCCTCACACAGGTTATCTGGCTACGGGCTAATGAGACAGGGCTGGGCTGAATGAGCCGCTGATGAGTCTGGCTGGTGCTCCCTCGTTGGTTACCAGGGCAACGCTGATTGAAACTCAGGAGGCTGGTCACAATATAGCCACGCACACATTTATAAATATACTAGTCACTTTTGTAATTTACATGAGCATTTTTTTGCCATATAAATAACAATTATATAAATAGCAGTAGTAATGTACCTTACAAAAAAACAAACAGTTGTTTGTGAGGCATAAAAATGTGCGCAAAAACTTTCCAAAAAATGACTGTGACACTTCCATATTCAGTGAAAGCACTCTCAGTACTGTTCTTTACTATACCTCAGAGCTGTATCTGAAGCTGGAGGATGTGACGAGGAGGTTCTCACGGCCCTGCATCATGGATGTGAAGATCGGGAGGAGAAGTTATGACCCGTTTGCATCAAAAGAAAAACGTGATGAGCAGATTAACAAGTATCCTCTAATGGAAGAGATCGGGTTCCTGTTATTGGGCATGAGGGTGAGACAGTGTGTGTGTGTGATTTATTAACTTTCCTGATTCTCATTATGCACAATCTCCTGATTTCTTCTATTTTATATCTGTATCCTCCTCTTTATATGTGATTTTCTTGTTACAAACTGCGAGGCTTCATAAACGTAATATTAATCATAATCTTCTGATCACTTGAGTGAGGGCTCCAAGGTTCGGTTTCAGTGCTGCACAACAGAAACCCCCGTCTGCTGCCTTGTAAGGCTTGATCAATATTCAGAGCTTATCAGGACACTTGGTTAATTACCTCTGAGGAATACTGATAAGACATTTGATGATAAGATTGTGATGAAACCAGCGGTCAGTGCACACACTCCTCTGCTTTTGCTTTCTACACCTTATTGTGCTGCACTGGCTGTAGGAAGGTCACATGATTAAATGAATTCAGTCATTGAGTTTAAAGATTGCCTGGTTCGGATGCATTTATCATGATACAAACAGTGACATTTTATGTTCATTCATTGAATTAATAGGTTACCGACTTTTTTTGGTTTGTTTTTTCTTTGTGGGAAAAAAGCTTTGTGAAAAATCAAATGTTGCTGAAAAGTAAAACTGCAATAAAAATGGTAAGTTTCCAAAAGGCTTTTCAAAAACTGGTAATCATATGAACTGAGATCATTTTATTTTTAATTTTTAAAATTAAAAATATTAAAATAAATTTTCATATAATTTCTTGAAAAAAAAGAAATAAACTTACATACCATATTGTTAACCTTTACACTATTTAATATATAATATAAAGCTGAAGTGAAATAACATTAGTTGAAAATTGAAAAACATCAGTTAAATGTGAAGTAAAAAAAGAAAGAAATTAAGTATTTTTAAATATAAAAGACTAATAAAACAGCAAACATACAATTACCAAAACTTAAATTATTAAAATAAAAAATCAGAAAAATAAAATCTAATTATATTGATCAAATAGACTATACTTATCTTTCTAGGTAGATTTTCCTTTCCTGTTCCTAATAGTCTTGTACAACCACTTTTGAAAAATATTAATTCTTAGAAGTGCTCTAAAATTAGAACTGCGTTAAAAATATTTTGTGTAAAAATGAATTTAAAAAAGTTAAATATTTTTCTGATGATATTTGCATATATTAGTTGGATTGTTGTAGTATGACATTACACACAAATATATATATATATATATAGGTGTTGCCAGCTTTAACATCTGTGCTGTTAATCTGAAACCAACCATGATGAATATATTATAAATTACAAATTACACCTGAAAGGATTTTTTTTTTTAATGATATAGCCCCGCCCACCATGAAATCCCGCTCCGCACAGCTTCAATTAAACATGTTCTGATTGACTGTGCAGCATTTTACTTACAGTAAAGAGTGACAAATAGACCCAGGAAACGTTCCTGACTTTATAAGACAATTCATTTATTAGGAGAGAGAAATTATGTTGCGTTTTACTATTGACGTTTTGTGCAGCCTTATAAGTTCCACTAGGTGTGATGGCTTCATCTCTTTCCCTCTGTTCAGTTTTTCCATCCTCCAGCCTCTCAGTAAATCATCTTCTCTCTCCGCTTTCTGCGTGTTCCTGTTTCTTTGCACCTAATTGGTTTCAGTGTCTCAAGGCTGGGAAATATTTGCCAGCTGCTGTCACCCTCTCCTTCCTCTCCCCTCTCTCTCTGTTGCTCTTGCTTTCCGTGTTATTTCAGCTTGTTTCATTTGTTTTGTAGTGTGGAAGGATCCATTCAGTGAAGCTCATCAGCTTTAGCTCTGAATGCATGCCGTTCTCTTTAGTGCACTTCTAAGCCTACTGAGATGCCTATGTAGACAGCATTTTAATGGCATAGGCACAATCAAAACTAGACTGTTTCACCTAATATTTGTCTTTTTGTAGTGTGTAATTAGGTCTGTTGTTTTGAAACCAAGCTTCTTTCTTGTGATGGATCTCCTCTGATCTTCTTTCTCATCTTCTCACCTCAGGTGTACCAGATTGACTCAGACACTTACATCACTCATGACCAGTTGTATGGACGCAGTCTTGAAAAGAACACTTTAAAAAGTGGTATGACTCCAACTTTATTAAAATTGCTTTTATGTTATGTGTCTGAAATTGTATTCTTTCTTTCTTTTTTTTTCAGACTTGGAAATTATAAATGAATAAAATCTCTAAAAAATCTTAAATTATAAGGCAAAAAATATGTATTAGCTCCATATACATTATTATTATTATTATTATTATTATTTTGCTTTTAATTGTGATTTATAGGCTTGTAAAGAAGCAAAAAAAAGCACAGGGTTCTAACCATTTTATTTATGTATTTATTTTAAATGTAATCATTATTCAAATTGTGATTTCCAGTCTTAGAAGGAAAGAATAGCTATTATTACTGTTCTTATTGTTATTGTTGTTAATGTTGTTATTATTATGGTTATTCTTCGGATTATTATTCTTATTAATGTTGTTTTATATTATTATTATTTATTAATTAATTATTATTATTATTATATGTGTAATTTAATAATTTTTCATTGTGGTTTGTAGGCTTGGATAAATCAAGGAAAAAAATTGATAGAAATAATTAAAGGAAGAAAGAAAAATAAATGTATAGACGGGTAGATACTGTAGAAAGAAAGAAATAAAAAGAGATAAATAGATAGAAGAAAGAAAGAGATAGATAAAAAAGAAATGGAGAAAGAAAGAAATAGAGATAGATAGATAGATAGATTATTTTACACATTGTTAAAGTTGGTAATAATGTGAAGTATGTTCATAATAAGTCAGAAAAATGAATGCATTTTTGATTAACGAATTTTTCATCCCTTAGGCCTGAGCAGATTCTTCCACAATGGTCAAGAATTACGGAGGCATGTAGTTTCTCTAATCATCTCCAAAATCCGAAGCATTCTCCGCTGGTTTGAGAGCCAGACTCAGCTGCATTTCTACGCCAGCTCTCTGCTGCTGGTGTATGAAGGCTCTCTTCACACAATCAATAAACCCAGACACATGCCAGCTGATCCAGGAACACAACATCAGCAGGGGGAGCCACAGAGCAACACTATGAGCTTTCAGAGACGTTTAACACACAGTCATCCGTACTGCCATGATGTTCAGAGGAACGCCAACGGAACACATGAAGGGAGTGTGGAAGAGCAACATGAAGAAATTGGAACAGGGGATACGAAGCAGTTTGGACAAGAGGAGACAGTGGAGGTGAAGATGATCGATTTTGCTCATGTATTTACCAGCAACAGTCTGGATGAGAGCTACATGTACGGACTCAGGAACCTCCTCTCAGCTTTAGAACAAATACTGAAGGACTGACATCTGTCTTTACTGGTCAGATGTTTTTGATTGTTGTTTTAAAGCCAGTGCAGATCATTTTAAACACATACACAAACATTTCTGATGCGTTAAAGTGGCCCTATTATGTTTTTTTCTGCATTCATAACCGCTGCTTTATCAGACAGTTCAGTGTATTATGAAGTCATACTGTAACGTTCAGAAATTAAGAGTTGGGTGTCAACAACTACTCATTTACTAAAAATATAGGTACTGTAAAGCTCAGGGAAAAATAATCCCAAATTATGATATAGCAGTTAATTTGTGCTGTCAAAGCACTTGTCTCATGGAAAGTATGATGTTTTAATAACTTTACTTCTGATGCAACAAAATGCACCTTCATTCCAAGGTAAATTATACTTCGATTTGTTTTTAATATTTGTTTGGTCCCACTTTATATTAGGTGGCCTTAACTGTTATGTACTTATTGTGTACATACTGTACATGTTTTACTTATCTTTTTTTATAATACCTATATGTACATCTCTATTACATCTGCAATTACCTTTATGACACATACCTTACACCTTAACACACCCCTAAACCTACCCATACTACCAAACCTGTCCCTAATCTCACCCGTATCCCACCTCAATAGCAGCAAAAGTGTTTAGCGATATAATATGAACGCAATAATTATTTGATGTAAGTACAGAGTAGTTAAAGCCACATAATAGGCCTATAAAATGTGACCTTTTTGTTTATTGTATTACTGCCAATTACCTTTTTTTTTTTATTTGTAGGAATATTTGAAATTAATTTATAAATCTGTAAAAACAATGCATTTAAATTATAGTAATTATATTAAATTCTATTAGATTTACTTTAATTGTTTCAAAACAAGAAAAGTTGCCAAGAACATGTTCAGTGTTTTTTAATAAATGTAAAGTTATACAATGAAGGCATTTTCTTTCTTTCTTTTTTACATCACTTACATTTGAAACAAATGCTATCAGAGAAAATTCATGCATATAATTCTTAATGAGCAAAACAGAATTACCAATGAGCAGTCATTGAAAGATTAGTTAAATACGTAAAATTACACTACAAATTTCTCAACCTCTAGTCGTTTAAGTTGCAAATGAGTTTCTTTGTTCATCAGAATTGATTTATAATGTGTGAAATTATAATGTGTGTAAAAAGTCTAATGGACTAGAAATGAAGCACAAAATGTTCAACCGACAGAACACTTGATTATTCTTCTATGCTTTAAAAGTTATACCAGCACTCTCTCCTGTGATGATATGGATAAATTTAGCTTTGCTGAAAGCTCCCAATTCTTTGCTGACTTACAGCTTCCCTAATGGTTGCTTTGTGTTTTCATCTCTCTCATAAAAGTTTGTTATTATCCGCAAACCATCTCTCACATGAGCAACAACAAACACCGGACAAAACAGAATGTTCTGTTTCTGAGATGTTCTGGAGTTTAATATAGACAAGTCACGAGAACGCAGGATTTACGCAAGCAAACCGGACAGAAAAAAAAACAATTACTTTAATTAATTCATTATTCATACCAATGTGCAAAAAGCAGATTTCTTTTTAACACTTGATCAAGCAAGTTAAGACCGAGACATCAGCTGCATAATAATAAAGCTGTTAAAAAAAAAGATTAAAACAGACAAATGAATGTAAATGAAATTTCATGTGGATAAGCACACAGTTATTGCGCCGCGGTCCTGCTGTGTTTCTTCATTTACAGTTTTCTTAGTGTCATTCTGTCCTCCTACTCTTCTTTAAACTGCAGGGATTTTTCATTATTCCTAATTTGAACGTAATTTGAAATATAATTGGAACATCAGAAGCAATTTCCCATCAAACGCCCTCGGAAAAGCTCAGCTCTAAGGTGTCTGTTACAAAAAGGTTTAAAACAAAAATTGAATTCACTGGGTTAAGATCTCACTTTTTAATCATTTGACAATGTTTTTCTTTCTTTCCTTTATTTCAATCGTCCTCCACTTTTGATCACTATTTAAAGCACGCATGCGTGTGTTAATCGGAAAGTATTTCATATGCTTTCCCACAGCTCTCAATTAATAAATCATACATGACATACATATTTGGTATTTATATTTCTGCCTGTGTGATTTGTGCTGTGTATTGTGTTTGTGTAGTACCTCACATGTTCGTTTGGGGGCGCTGTGGCTCCTCTTTGGCGACGCTGATTGGCTAGAAAGGCAAAACTCAATCCACTAGCATCAGAAATTCAGTGGCAACTGAAAAGCACTCCATGATATATGTAGCAGTGTACGTGATGCGCTTGTTATATTGCTTTCTGTGTGTTGTTCCGAAAGAGCACTTGATTATTTTGCCTTGGGATCCATGCTTCCTTATGACACTTGTGAGAGTTTGTTTGCGATGAACTTGAGACAGAAAAAAACAATATTTTTATTTGCGCGGTTCTCTTTTGTGTTGTTTGCATGTCCATTGATCAAGCTGTAAGCGTTTGTGTGATTGGTTGGATTAATCAATACATGGCGGGATCGAGATGGAGGGAGGGAGAAAAAGAGAGAAACTAATTAAAACTGGAATTGATTCTTTATTAAAATGACAAGCTTTATCTCATAGTGCTCAAACATGTGCATCCAAATCATTTATTAAATCAATCGAAGCAATACCACAATCATAATTCATGCCGACCTTTCGCCCCTCTGTTTACAGTGCAAAATTTTTGTACAGTTAAGATGCATTATATTGAAAAAAAGGAAAAGAAAGGATGACATGTGGCCAGGTATGGTTTCCCATACTAGGAATTTGTGCTCTGCATTTAACCCGTCCAAGTGCACACACACAGCAGTGAGAAGTGAACAACCACCCGGAGCAGTTGAAGTGATTATGATTATGTCCCATCCTAGACATTGCCATACATTGCATGTTTCTGCCAGCAGCATGTTTATAATGTGCTTCTAAAGTGGTCAGTATAAAATTAACATTACTTCTAAGAATGAAGTTTGACATTGCAAAGTGTTTATCAGATGTTTTCCTTAAAGAAATTGTTCAGTTACACTGACATTGATAGAGATTGCTAAAATGATAAAATTAGTGTAAGTGAATTACGGATGAAATCGATATACATTTCCAAATGCAATGCACTTCTGATTAATTTAAGTAGCTGTAGGCCTACATATAGTATTTCAGTTAAAATGTAATTTTCTCTTAAATAATATATTAAACTACCACTGGCCGATAAGAAATTGTTATTGATTTAATTTGACAGATTCAACTTACTCTTAAGTTTTCGAAAAAAAGGTCCAAATAAAAATCGTCAATTGTTCATGAATTGATTCAGATCCATGACATGCATGCAATAAAACATTCGTTTAACTGGACTTATTGCATGCATCCTCAGTACTAAAATATTTTTTATTTTAAATATATTAAATGCAGGGCTTATTTTAAGGAAAAATATGACTTAAAATAGTGAATTACATTACAGATTAAAATATGAAAACAGCGATAGCCTTGTGAAGCTATAGGGTTATTAAAAGTGAATTGGCAATAAGTGATATGTTTATAAAACCAGCATAATTTGGAATCTGGTCTCTGATCCTGGCTAAGCTGGTGTTCAGTTGGTCTTCTGCCCTGACCAGTTAAAGAAGTGGTCAAAACCCCTCTAAAATCACTAATGACCAGGCTGGAAGACCAGCTAAAGCCAGCCAACCAGCTTTGGCTGTCCTCAGCTGTTAAAGTTAACAGCTCACTAGGGTACTGTAGGCTTTATGAGCTGAAGCAATAGATAAATGACATTCTCTACTGTATTTAAATCCTCTGCATGAACTTCTGAATATTTGGCAGTTATATTTGAATTCGAACTCCCCTTTCTTTATGCTTCGTCTAAACAGTCTGACATTTGATGTTTGATGCTTTGGAATGGTATTTGTAAAACGCACAGTGGTTCATGGCCAGGGCTTGGTGTGGTGGTGAAGACTCAGGGCTCTCAACCTGATCACTGATGGTTTGATTAATGGAGACAGTGATTCATTAGTTATGACCATGCAGCCTTGAGTGAGAGAGTTAACCTCAGTTAACCTCAAGGGCTGTTTACTTGAATAGGTTTATGGTGCAGTTCAATGGGAATATCACATCGAAGACTTGTAAATAAAATCAACAGGGACTGTGAGGAAGTCGCTCGTGTTATTTCCTAATGAATCTTTTTTAAATTATAAGGTTGAATAACATTAGCTTTCATTGAAAGGTCTGAATTCTGTTGCAGTTCAATTCAAATAATATAATAATAATAATATTCATGTGGATCTTTGTTCTGTTTTTTTTTTTCTTTAGAGAAACTCCTGAACCTTAACATGCCGTATTAATATAATTCACTGGCCTGTTTTATTTCCAAGAACATCCTTGACGTTTCCAGCAGTGTTTGATTTCTTATTGAAGTTTTACCAGTTGGCTCTGTATTTTACTATAGCTACAGCAGAAAAGCTACAGAATTTCTGTATTTTGTTTGTAGGCTGCCTTTGTAAGCAAATTACATTATTGCTCCCAAGGACAAACAGCAAAAAAGGTCAAAGATGTCAGTCATTCCAGCCGGAACGTTGTGAGTGACTCAGACTTCTGCGGATTGAGATGCCACTCAGGACCGTAAAACATGAATGCTTAATGGATTTTACATAGGATGCGATTTTATGGTTATTATTATAATGAAAGAGTCAGGACAAGGGTAAAAAAAATTAGGCATTACTTTTTTCTAGTTCGTACATGACAATAATGAGCAAGACCAAGGTGAACCAAGCAAAGGCAAGATAAGCAAGTGTCTGTAATGAAATAGAGCTGCTCTGCTGTTCTGTCTTTCTTGTAGAAACTGAGGTCAAGATGTCAGAACATGTGCAGAAACACCTACCCTCTCAAATACGGGATAAACTATTTACACTGATAGTAAATAGTTGTAGATACTACTTGTTTCTAAGTGTAATTAGAAACAAATACAATCTTGTACAGAAATGATGGGGAAATTGTTGGAGATCTTTTATTTGCATTTTTCACACAGGCATTTGTGCTTATTATACGGATAGTTTACCTTCAGTTGTTGGTCCCAATGACTTCCATTTTAAGGAAAAAACTCTATGCAAGTCAGTGGGAACCAGCTTTTTAACTCGTTTACATCATTATGCCAGTGGCAAGTGATTCTCTATTCTTCTTGTTACTTTCCAAAGCGTTATTGGGTGGTTGCCCTTGTCTCTTATTTCAGGTCCTTTGTGGCGTCATCCATTGCTTGCTGCACCTGATTGGTTGGCTCATGTTCGAGTATGCCAACCAATCCCGTCACTCCGTTCTCCTGATTGGTTGGCTCATGTTCCAGTATGCCAACCAATCCCATCACTCCATTCTCCTGATTGGCTGGCTCATGTTCCAATATGTCAACCAATCCTGTCACTCCATTCTTCTGATTGGCTGCTGCACATCTCAATACTTCAACCAATCCTGTTATTCTGTGTTTCTGGTTTGACGATAATCTCAGTGCACCGTTCTCAACCAATCCACATTCTCCAGCTGACTGTTAAGAAGTCATTTCAAGAGTCTTGAGACTCACTTTGTTCTGGCCACACTTGTGTTTTTTTCTTCTTCTTTCTTTTTCTTTATTGCTATGAATTAATAAATTGAAATCATTGATTGAAATGATTTATTCAAAACACTGATTAATTTAGAAAAAAGTGTATTTATAAGTATTTTGAATCATTCGCTTTACCCATTTGTTCAAAGTGGCAATTAATTCTGGAACGAAACATCATTACTGTTTTGCATTGTGTTGATTTAAGCTATTTTTGATTATATTTGCATGTTGTGCAATATTATCAAAAAGCAAATAATTTAGTTATGGCCATACATTTAATCTTGTACTACAGTGTTTTTTTAAACGTAAATCTAAATTAAGGTAAATCTTAAGGGCCCACAGAATAAGAATATTCTAATGATCATATTATTCCAACATTTTTCTGTATGTTTTTAGATCAACAGGTTGATTTGAAGTTCATTTTTCTCATTTCTACAGAGCAGCTTTGCTTAGGTGTGAGTCAGACATCATTCTAGAATATGTGAGTGTGTGAGGGGTTTGTAAAGCAGCTCTTATCAGTGAACAGACCAAGAGCATGAAGACTGAATTAAAGAGCAGCAACAAATGCTCCAGGCTCAAGTACGCCAAACACAGTGACTGTTATATCCTCAATATCCTCATTATTAATGCTATGCCCAAACAATTCATCAAGCCTCTCTCTTTGAATATTTCAGTTTCTTTTTTTATAATATTTAAAATATCTAAATAACACTCACAATTTTTACATTTACTTTTTTTTTTTTTTTTTAATAAACAATTATTTATTACCCTTTGACAGTATATGTGGCTTTATTTGTTGAATGTTTGTGATAATGCAATTTCTGGCAACACTCAAATATGAGAAATATGAGATAATCAGTCTCTGCCTCATTAAATGTCATCTGGCACAAAAACATGAAGACAGATTTTGATTTGTTAGAGGAATACACATCTATATTACACATAATATTTACACTCAAGTAAAGGTTCCAAACTTGTCTCATGAAAATATGTACCTTGGTGCACTTTTTGTGCAACACTGTTTTTATGTATACCTTACTAAACACTTTGCCGCAGTTTCAAAGAAAAATGTCCACTGAGTGCTGCTAAAACACAGGTTTAATATGTGACCCCTGGCCCCTGATATTCTTCAAGAAATGAGTGAACATTATGCTTTATTAATAGAAACTTTGTTAACTGTAAATCTGTTTATAAAACCAGAAAAAAGGTTTTACTGCCTTTTGGAAACTGTAGTGATATATGTACTTGTTGGTACATATTTCGTGTCTCACTAAAACGTGTGCCCAGGTATGTTTATATAATGAGACCAGGCAGAAAGTTTCAGAAGATATAGCAACAAGTTACTGTTCATATTTATTTGTCTCTTATGACTTTCATTTGGCACTTGACAAGTGTTAATTTTGTACCATGGAGCCTGGCAAGTTTCTTTTCTAGTTCTGTAAAATTCAGAAAGGACAACCAGAAGCAAGCAGCATAAACTGTTAAACATTCCTGCAAGTCCCCTAAAGAAAAAAAAACAAAACACATCAAACAATATCAACATGGAGAGGATACAAAGGTCAGATTCATTCACCATGGCTGCAGGAATGCAGAAGATGAAAATGAAAGGAGATTAAATCTATTTGTCTATTAATTGACATTTGCAGGAAGATTCCACTTTAAATGGGAAATGGATTGGAGAGAGGGAGGAAGAAAGAGAGAAAGAAGAGATGCGAGACAGGATAGAGAGAGACAACTGGACCGGCGGTATCTAATGAGTTGATCTGTCATGAAGATTTGGGCTTGTAAGATTTAATGCATGTGAAAGGTTCTGACATCTTTCGTCTTGGCTCCACATGAAGTAGAACAGACTTTTTCTTCTTTAGAAGATCTCATTGACAGGGTTGGAGAAGTGGAGTTTCTCTGGACCTCTGCGGCTCCATCTGCTGAAATATTCATCTTTAATAGTAATTGAGAGGCAGAAAGGGAGAACAAAACAAGAGGAAGAAATCTGAAGCGCTGAATTTTCTGGCAGCAATTCAGTTTCTCGAGAATGCCACATATGACATGCATCATTAAACAACTGCCTGCTTGAGCCCTGTACAAAAAAAAAAAAGAAGCTTTTAGAGTTTAATTTGTCACATGCAGGCTATTTTAAAGGTTGATTGAACTTATGTAGAAAAAGTTGAGATTTCAAAACGACACTATTAAACTTTACATAATGACAGTGTTGATGGTGAAAGTAGAACTCGGTTTGCTCTATAATTTGCAGTTCTTCAAAAACATTAAGAGATAAAGCTGTTCTGTCTTGCTTAGAACTATGACTATCACAGCTAGTTGTGAGTTGATGTAAGGATTAAGCATAAGAAATTACATAATTGTCCTTTTGAATTAAATGATATAACATCTGATAAATATTTCTGATGTTTTAAAAAAAGGAATCAAGGCCTCATTGGCATGCTTAATCTTTCTTTTACATAAATTTGTTCAGTTATTGGAATATTTTCAGTTACTAATAGCTAAACAGTTTTGAATTTAGTTTTTCTTTAGCCATGCAGTTGTGAAAATTACTTTGTTGCAATTTTGACTTTTTTTTTGAAGTCTGAGTTTTTTTGGCAGTTTTTTTTTTTTTGCCATGGAATTGCATGGAACTGACTTTTTATATTGCTATCTTTACATTGAATTTTGAATCTATGAAGTTACGTCAATGACAGACGTCATGGGGTCTCGCCTGGGAGACCAATCCGCTCTGATCTTGGTAAACAAGCCGATCGGGATTGGCTGGTGAGAGTGAACCAGCCATTCCCAGTGCATATGCCCATTTAAGATGGCGGTGCGCCTCACCATTCAGCTTCTTGCTTTAGAGCCGATCGCTCGTGGAACAAGCAGAACAGTTAGGAAGAAAAGTTAACTTTCTGCCGTGTCCTGCAGGAGAAGCGGAGTCCTCACCTTAGCAGTCCCAGTTATCACAAAAGAGCAAGGAAGTGACATGTGGCCAGGTATGTTTTCCCATACTAGGAATTGTGCTCAGCCTTTAACCAATCCAAGTGTGTACAAGTGTGACAGCAGTGAGAAGTGAACAACCACACACACCCGGAGCAGCAGGCAGCCATTGCTGTGGTGCCCGGGGAGCTGTTGGGGGAACAGTGCCCTGCTTAAGGGTCTCACCACAGTTGGGGTATTGATGGTGGGGAGAGCGCTGGTTATTCACACCCACCATCTACAATCCATGCCGGACCTGGGACTCGAACCTACAATCTTCTGGTTACAGGTCCAAGTCTCTATTAGGCCACGGCTGAAAATTTCTAAAATGGTCAATAAGTATGTCCTCTGGATTAGATTTTCGACTGTGTGCTTCTGGGTGCGGTAGTTTCCTCACCTCGGATGATGGCCATGATTGTTGCCTCACGTGTTTGGGTCTCAAGCATGCTGAGACGGCGTTCATGGAAGCATCATGTCCTCATTGCAAGTGCATGTCCATGGTGTCACTAAGATCTTGGCTTTCTTTTGTTAGAAGGCTCCCCACGGTCTCTGGATTCCTCAAAGCTGCGTCCCATTGAGCTTCCGGTTGACAATGCCGGATCATCCTACAACGATCCCAGCATCTCATTCGGTGCTCCTCCTCCTCTATCATCAGATGAGGGGCTATCAACAGTTTCTGCTGAAGAGGAAGCTGAGCACTTGCTCTATGGGGGATACCACCCGTTTTCTGTTGATGAGTTTGAAGGCTATGTTTGGTTTGGCAAAGCATTAGCATTGTCCAGTATTATTATTATTATTTTTAATCTTTGTAATGATTTTTGTAATTGGATTGAAAGTTGTAAGTTGGCTGATAATATCATGGCTATTTTACTCAATTCAATAGTATGCTTGCACCATGTCACAAAATTAACTGTTATTCAGGAAATACACGTTTAGTCATTGTTTGTAAAGCAGCAAAATGACTGTCATGAAATATCGCATTTCTTAAATTGCTGTTAGGTTTTTGGGTAATTTTAGGCTGTATGGTTTGGTTCTGTTTAAAAGAAATTATGTTGTCTGTTGAAATTCTGTTGTCATGAGACTCAGTAATTGTCTTTAGTTGTTAGTTGTCCACCCTTGAGCACCAGCCCCTTTCCTCCAGGATGCCTCAAGTGCCCTTTTCTTGGTTTTTGTTGTTGTTGTTGTTTTTGTATGGAGCCCTGTCTTTGCCCCTCAACAATAAAATGTAATTATTAATATCAATTTGCTAAATAAAAGGATCTGGCTCGCATCAGTTACATGACTGCCATTAACCAATGCTCGCCCTTGATGGCAGAGTGCTCGTTACGAGCCGGGTACGGACTCGGAGAATGCACACGCATTTCCTGCTGGCTGGGTGGTGCGGAGCTGGAGGAGAAGCAGGCAAATTATTTGGAAGGTGCAGACTGCAACAACAGTAGGTAGGGTGTACAGTGCACACTATAGTCTATAACAACAAATTAAATGAAATAAATGAGCGTGCTGTTTGTGCAACAGTGCGACAAACATTACCTGTCCTTTTATGAACTGCAGAAGTAGTGGTGCTCATTAACTGCTAGCTAACTGGGTACGAGTGTTACAAGGAGGTCTGTAGCTCTGTCCACCGTTTTATGGAACATGTTTTGTTTTGCAGTAAATTACAGTACTTTTCCCTTCTTTTCTGGAGGGCTTTTATTTCACAAAAAATGGTCTAATATGGATATCCACATAATTATGGATTATTATATTTATGATATTCAAAAAAAAACAAAAAAACGTTAAGTAACCGATGATATTAGGAATTGTAATAATCTTTTTTAACAATTAATTAATATAAACTACTGTAGGAGGACTACTGTTGTTATTGATTCTATTGGAATGTTTACCGGAAGTTAAGTTAGGGATACAAAAGTATGCACGCGCAGTAACTTTTGTTTAAGTTGTTGTCGTTGAAACGATCTATATTGGCTATATAAAAAATTGTTTTGAATGAATTTCTCTGCACGTTTCTATAGCAGCAGGTGAGACTCAACCAATAGCTCCTGTTTTAGTTGCCCTTGGCTTTAAGTCTGTTCACTAGTGTATTTGTGGGTAAATTACAGTGTGAATTAGCTGCTCTTGTGACTTTCCTCACAGATCCATAATTCAAGGACGTATGATTCTATTCAGGTAAAAGTGACAGTATGAATTGAAGCTGTTGAACATGTTCTAGAGATGCAGTTCATGTCTTGATGCCCTAACCCACCGGAAGAGACCCATAACCTTTCCCTCTGATCTTGTCAGCACATGATGGGCTCACATTTCGTAAGTGGCTGAGAATGCAGGTGTCATGATGGCACTGAAAGCAAACGATGCTGTAAGTTACACAGACATTTACACGGATGCCAGAGATCCTCTGCTAAAGATGACAAGGGCAGGAGGCTTTCACTTGTCTTTTACTGCAGCCAATAAACTTAAGCATAAAATTGTCAGACCTCAGGGTATCATACTTAACGCAGAGTAACATGAGAGCTTTTGGAACGAAAACAATCAGCGGAGGATTTTACGATACTTTTAAAGGCTGTTAAGAGATGTTGAAGGAAGCAGCAGCTGCACATATCCATTTCTTTTGGTTATGTGCAATATGTTGTTAGTTTGAGTATGAGTTAGAGGACATGTATTTTTATGCATTTAAAACTTCCCATAGAGAAAATCAAGTTTTTGTTATTTACATGTGCAACTTCATCAGTCAACACAATTAGTTTAAATGTTAATACTAATTATTAACTAGTTGCTTATATTAGTATACCTGTTATTAAAATATATAACTTTTCATTAGTACTTCATCTTCTGCATGACTATATTCCACATCCCTATAATACCACCCACTATCTAAACTTAACAAACATGCAGCAAATTAGGAGTTTAATGCAAAATTCACATTTAAGGGTTTGTTAAAGTGCTGCTATTATGGGTAAAAAAAAAATCTGCGGTCTATTTCATTTCTATTTCATAATACAAACAGGTTTGTGAGTTCATTGCTGCTTTGTGTACAGAATTACCAGGGAAACCACTATTTTAACACTCCAAAAGCAACATCTAGTGGCAAAGTATGTCAACGTGAAATTGCTTGTGATTAGTTAAAACATTTGTTTTTCAATAAATCAGAATCAAATCTTTTTTTGAGAGACAATAACTTTATTCATGGTTCACTTTCAGATTTAAAACTTGGCAGAATGTTTTCATTCACTTAGAGCTGTATTACACACTGCATGAAAGATCATTAAAAAAATAAATAAATCCATAATAGGGGCACTTTAATAGTAAGAACTGAACATTAAAAGACAATGTGACTAAGGTTTCTATTTACAACGTGTATTTGGGGCATAGCCAAGCACAGACACATTTGTTAATTTCTTGAAAGCAGTAGCCAGTCAGAGGTGTTTCAGATCCACTCACAGCTTAAGTATTTGCTTCTGGGTTGACTCAGTTCTGCACGCTTATGAATCATAAGTGTTGACACTTATGAGTAAATAAGATATTTATTAATGGAACTTATTATTATGGAAACTCTGTGAAAACTTTCTGAAGGTGAGTGACAGCTTTTTATTGAAATAGTGAAAGTGGAAAGCTTCTGTGATTAGGTGGAGACAGGGGCTAATTAGCATATTTATTGATTTATGTACATTCAGTGATGTAAAGGTTTTTTTGTTTAGGGCATTGCAAGAAATGAACAAACTGCATTTATTGACCACAGGGGCATGAACTTACAAGGCGCTGTAAGAAATAAAAAAAAATAACCTACATGGGAAAAAAAGTTTAAATATATAATTTTGATTATCAAAGATGAGTTTTGGAATACATTTATTGACTGCAGGAGGATGTTAAAGGGGTCATGAACTGCCTTTGTTTTTTATTTTTTACTGTTCTCTGAGGTCCAATTATAAAGTTCTCAGAATTTTGAAATCATAAACATCATAATTTACATCATAAAGTAATAAGCTTATTTTTTTTGTTTTGTTTTGACCCACCTCATCAGAATGACCATGTAATACTCAAAGTTATAACTAACCTTATTAGGAAGATCTCTAAACATTGTAATATAGTTATTTTCTTACAGCAATAAGTCTCTGAACAAATTAGATTTTGTAATGCCTTTTTCATCAACACTGTTGTGAAATCCGGTCAGGAGTAACCAGGATCCTTCTAGTTACTAGCTGTCAGCTTTAAGCTCAGTACCTTGTCACCCCATGCTGTGTGTGAACGTATTTTAAAACCTTTTTAGGTCTCAGATCAACCTTTTCACAATCTACAGTCTTTTAGTAAGACTCTGAACAGCAGGACCTCTGAGACTCTTTTAGTTCATGTGTATTAGCTTTGATGACATCTGTATGCTAGTGCCCTCATAAAAGAAGGCTAAATGAACTGAAATATAAAATATTTAACATTGCAGTTCATCTCTTATAAAACAGAACAAAAATATTAACTCATATAAAACTCACCACTGTGTTAATGTTTTTGTATGAGGTGAAAGTCGTTAACAGAGTTTTGACAGATGATTTGTTTAGTAGATGGCCTTTACAGTATTTTATTGATTTGGCAACATCAGAGAGGGTTTGACTATCATTCACACAGTTTGAGTCAAATTTTAATCACTGGAACCCTAATAAAAAAAATGATCTGTTACATTGATTTTTTTGTTAAAGTGTTTACTTAAATGTGCAATTTTAAATATTGTTTTTCCACTACACACAATTGATAAATGGCAAATAAACTGAAATATTGACAAAGATATCTGCATGTGCGAATTTAGCTACAGTATTAACTATTTTCACTGTTGGGTTGAGAAATGTGCATAAACGATTAAATATGATCAAATAATAATATTAAAATATTTGTTTAGGTATATTTATTCATGATTTGCAAAGTTTTGGCAACCAGTATATTTATTCATAAAGTTGTGACTTGCATTTCATAATATCTTATTGAATATTCCTATAACTGTGATGTATGTGTGTCTCTCTTTCAGAATAAAGGAAAATGCTGTGCTTGTAAACATGGTCAGTGATTACTAGCATGATGAATATTCAATGTTTACTCTGAACGCAATCATCAACAACTGGGCTAGTGTCTAAATCAGCATCAGTTTCATGCAGTTCGTAAAGAGCTGCATTCGTAAATATTCTGATTGTTAGAGCTCTTTGAGAGGGTGGGACATTGAATTGGCTCTCA
Source organism: Enteromius trimaculatus (assembly GCA_032361065.1). Taxonomy (NCBI): domain Eukaryota; kingdom Metazoa; phylum Chordata; class Actinopteri; order Cypriniformes; family Cyprinidae; genus Enteromius; species Enteromius trimaculatus. Next base: position 2,538,650 of record JAUMHP010000015.1, read on the forward strand.
GTATGTGGTTACTGATGGGGGAGAGGGTTTAATCATATATGAGGGTATCAAGTGTCTGGGAGGGTGTAATGAAGCAAAACTGATGGAATAAAAGCAATAAAGCTATGTTTACAGCATGCACCATTTTCGCTCTAAAACGGCCCTTAGTTGATGAGTCAGAGTCTCTTACTGATTTGACCTGCTGGGTTTAAGTGCTGACTTGCATGTGGGTGTTCTGTTCGCACTCCAGATTAAGCCAAACCATGTTTGGTCAATAAACTTCAGCTTAAAATTCAATACAGCTTATAGCACCAACATATACATTCAGATCATATCTGCAGGAGCGTTTTAGAATTGATTACATGCTGCATGTCGATGTTTGCTCTGAGTTACTGTTTTATGGGTCGTTTATTTAATTTCTCCCTTATGTCTGATTCATAACTGAGCCTGAGGTGATCAATGGCTATTGACCTCTAACGCAATAACACATTTCATTTCATTTCAGGCAGAAACATTTCAGTTAAATGTATTAGTCACAAATATTGTTAAAACTGCACTAAGCAAGGACGCCTGTAATAGCTAGAGAAAACTATCCATTAACATTCCTGTTCATGTCAATAAAAATTCAAAGCAGTTCCACTAATAGAACTTTTTTTAGATATGTTCTGTTCGGCGCAGCGTCGGTCGAAAGTGCTGCAGGGCCATAAACACAGCTAACAATTCAAGGCAATTGATATGCCAAAGCAATCCAGGGACCCAAAGCTGCTTGCCTGTTGCATACGGCACCCCAACCCGTGGAGACAAGATCTGACCACAGGCTAAACAGGCGGCGACACTCCAGGGAAACGCCAATCCGGAGTGTGCCACTGTGCCTTGCCCATCTCGGGACTCTATCGTGTATCCAGTGCTGAAGCGGTTTCATATGAAGCAGCCCCAGCAGCGTTACAGTGGCTGCCATATGCCCCAGGAGCCTCTGAAAAGTTTTGAGAGGGACCACTGTTTTGTGCCTGAATGACTCCAGACATGTCAGCATGGCCTGTACGCGCTCCCCCGAGGCAGGAGTCCAGCTCCATATCGAAATAAGAGATCCTCTGCACTGGGGAGAGTTCTCTCGGTTGACCTGAAGGCCCAGATGGCTGAGGTGCCATAGCACCAGGTCCCTGTGTTCGCACAACAACATCTTTTATGAGTGAGCTATTATCAGCCAGTTGTTGAGGATGCGGATGCCCATCTGCCATAAGGGAGACAGAGATCCTTCCGCGACTTTGGTAAAGACTTGGGGAGACAGGGAGAGGCCAAATGGGAGAACCATGTACTGATACGCTCAACCCTCGAACGAATGAAGTATGAACATCCTCCGGGGTTAAGGTGGCATCGTGTGCCTCAGCGGGTGACGGAGCAGGAAGTCTGGGTGCCACGGGACGACGCCCTCAGCAACAAGCAGGCTAAGGCGGCACACTCGGGGTCTCGGTAATATACTCCCTCCGAGGCAGGATATGACTGATCGCCTCAGTCTGCTGCTGTACTGCCAAGAACTTCTGGGCAAAGTCCTCGACAGTTTCACTAAAGAGGCCAGCCTGGGAGATGGGGGCGTCAAGAAAGCGAACTTTGTCGACATCAGCCATCTGTTCCAGGTTTAGCCAAAGGTGGTGCTCCGGAGCCATTATCGTGGACATCAACTGACCAAGTACACGTGCTGCGACTTTCGTTGTCCTGCATGACCCCTTGTCCACCCTCGTGCAGATGTTTCAATGCTTTGGCCTGATGCACAGCCACAGCGCGCTCGACCTGTGGGATCGACACATACCCCATGGCTGCTCCTCCATTGAGGGGAGAGGAGCTGGGGACCCGGCGTGACGAGTACGGGTCTTGCCACAACCTGGTCAGCTCCTCATGCACCTCTGGGAAGAAAGGCACGGGGTCGCACACCGGGAACACAGAATCCAATCATCCAGCCTCGATGGATCGGACGGGGGCACATGCGGTACCTCCAATCCGATCCCCTCGGCGGCTCGGAGGAGCAGAAGTTCAGCAGAAGTTCAGCAGAAGTCTGCGGGGCTTTTAAACCCAACGGAACATTCTGCACGGCCATCGTGAGATACCCCGGGCACCTCACCGCAGCAGCCAAGAAGCCTTTACAACCCCCCAATTATTACGGGAAAGCCGTGAGGGGAGAGGTCTCGCCAACGAGAGGTGGGATATCAGCGTAGTGATGGTCATACACTCGCAATGAACACATGAATCATCCACAAGCACTACCTCAGTGTGCTCCCGGGCCCCAAACATGTAAGCACTCATGCCCATCTGAAGAGAGTAAACTCCCGCCTTCAGAAGCGCACGATCGGATTGACATCCCGAAGAATGCCTCTCCAATCATGAGAAAAGTGCTCTTTTAGTGCCTGGTTTGCCCAGGGAAAACCTCTCGTGGCACACCGTGCTTTCAATGCAGATGTTGTTCACTGAAATGCAAAGGCTGGCTTGTTTCTCGGCCATTAAAAAGGCTACCAGCCTGTGGGGTTCACCGATCAGCTGCCCAGTCTCGCTGATGGTGACAAGAGAGTGTGAACTCGCAGGAACTTTCTCCGAATTTCTCAGTCCGTTTTACGTCTTTCAGCAGACTCAGCAGCATACACTAGCGAGGCTCCGAAGCGTAAAGCTGCAAGTGCATTACATCCGTGATCTCTTATATTCACGTAGTGATGAGGTGCACCTGGCTGTAATTAAATACACACCAATATTTGATTGGTCTCTCAAGCGAGTTCCCATATGTAACTTCGGAGTGACTTGACTGAAGGGGAACTATGTTTTCAGAGGTATGTAAAGACCGTACATAATAAGCTGTTATGATTTTATAACCTTAGAATGAGCAATTTATACCCCTGGGGTCCCATTACATGCAAGTCGCCATTTAGTGCCACCATGTTTCTATAGTAGCCCTAAGCGGACAAACTTCTACAGAGCACGTTTAGTCAAAGCCACGCCGAAGTTGCCTGTTTTCTGCTGGACTGGTAAGTTAGTCCAACATTAGCAATCATAGTGAAAACTGTTGTGTGTTAGCTTTGGTTGCAAGATGGACATAACTGCAGAGACAAGTATCGTTTTGTTCCTTGTCAGTGTTGAAAAATACTGATTTGGTATGCACGATTGCATTTCACATTTACTTTTCATCATGATGTTTCACTGTAGACTTAGTTCTTTCATTTCCCCTCCCGCAAGCCATTGCATCCCAAATGCCGTGTTCGGAAAGAAAGTTGTGTTTCAAAAGCAATAAACATTAGATGGAAAAATATATATATTTCATTATTTTCTCTTGCAGTTATATCGTTAAGTAATTATACTGGGGGAAGCTAGTAATGTGCATGACATTGAAACTGATTTTGTATGCACGATCGCATTTCACTTTCACTTTTCATCATGATGTTTTACTGTAGACTTTGTCCCTCGCCCAGCCCTACTAACTGTCATACAAAAAATCTTACTAAATTTAGTGAATAAACCTGAGACAATGATCAATGAGTAACAGTAATAGTCGGAATAACATATTGGTCTACTGAATAATTAAGTAAATCTTCTTCTGTCACCTCGCTGGGGGGAGATAGAGATAGTTGGGCTCACCTCCATGCGCAGCCTCGGGCTCTAGAACCCAACTCCTCGATGGCGGGTGGACTCTTTACTACTCTGGAGTCGCCCACAGTGAGAGGCGGCAGTTAAGAAGTTAAGTAGTTAAGAAGCTCCTCGTGGCAAGGCACCGGGGGTGGATAAGATCCCCCCTGAGTACCTTAGGTCTCTGGATGCCGTGGGGCTGTCTTGGCTGACACGCCTCTATGGTATTGCGTGGGGACAGTGCCTCTGGACTGGCAGACCGGGGTGGTGGTCCCTCTTTTTAAACAGGGGGATCGGAGGGTGTGTTCCAACTATGTTCAACTGTGTTCCCTTTAAAATATCAATGTATGGTCCTGCAGGCAAATCATTTACTTCTCTGCTTGAAATCTTTCATTTGATCCTCGGAGGATCAGACGAGATATCTATTGCTGGGCTGATGTGTGATCACATCAGCCCAGCATGGGATGTCCTGCAGCTCATTCGGCCCTGTATTTCATCATGTGTGAACACATAGTGAAAGGGAGGTTGGTGTTACTATTTATATGAATTATATATTTTAGCCAATATCACTTTCTATTTTTCCAGGCATGTTGGTGTGTCTTGAGAGTATGGATCTGTGATATAGGTTAATTCATTCAGAGTGGGCGTGAAATCAATAAGAATGCATATTTCATGTATTATTGTGTATCATGTAGGCATAGATGGAGTGAAATAAAACGGCTGCTGCTCTCTGTTCTTAGTCTTTTTCCCCCCCCATAAACTGAATGTGTAGATTGAGATTCTATATGTGTGCGAACTGTTCAAATAAGAAATGCATTTAGAAAATTATCAATTATGAAAGCATCAACTTGATACTAAATGATTGTAGTACATGAAAATGTGTGGGGTTTTGACAGTTATATAGTCATTTAAATAACATTTATTTCTTCCCCACTCAAATGGAGTACATTTGTTGTTGCAGGAATTAATTGAACTGCATTAATTGCAGGCTATTTAAGTAATTATGACTGCGTTTTCAGTGAATGTCATTGGAAAATGTTTTTTTTTGTTTTGTTTACTCATTATTGTCAGTTTGCATCATGTTGATGAGAACAAGATATAAATAACTTCTCAAAGACAGAAATGACTGCAGAAACTGCAAATGGACTCCTTTCTGGTGTTTAAAGGAAATCAAGTGTTTAGATATGCCAGCTGTAACTTGCAACTCATTAATTCCTAATAAAAAAAAATGTTATGAATATTCACGAGAGACAGGTGGGATCTATTAGAACTAAAATGAAGTTGTCTTTCAGAATGTCAAGTACTTTTTATGTTAATAACGTAAAAAGAGGGCAAAGTCGCAAGGTGATAACATCAAATAAACAACATATGCTGGACATTAGCTTTTCTCTTCTTCGCCTAATTAACAGATATTGAGATAAATAGATGGAAATGAATGGACTGGTGTGTAATAATACACCATGACTGCAGCAAGATATTATAATTTTAGTGTGTAGCTATTGTTTGAAAACCTCAAATACTCAAACTGATGTCTGAAATCATACTTTACCTGCAGGTTTAGTGGTAATGTGGCCTTCTGTAGTTCATACCGTGGACTGTGAAAGGCATTCAGTGGTTTCAGAACACAATAGTTATTTTAAAATGCGAGTAGGTTGCCTATAGGCAGTTTTTTACATCATAACATGCACGCTTCTGTAAAGACCTCTTCTTGTAAGACACCTTCTTTACTCCACATTCTTAAGCAGTATTGTTAAAAGTTTTATAAACACCAGAATCTTCACTGTTTGATTCTGTGCTCTGACATATGATTGAAAATTGTTTATGTTTATCAATAATTAATTTGCCACATAGTAATTTAAAAAACAAGCCATAATTGCTTGTAACTCTTGTCTACCCATCTCACTAAATGGTCATAATGAATTTCTGAAGCCACAGATCACTAAAATAATTGTATAAACTCAATTTCTTGTTTAATGGAGCTTATATGAAGAGTTCAGATGCAGAAGCCTCCAAGTGCCATGTGAAATTTACTTCTAAAATGAGCATTTTTATCAGGCTGCTATTTTTATATTCAGGTATCTCACTTTAATGGCAATGAAAAGAACCTATTCACTGCCATTAAAGTGAAATTGCTGAACCTTCTTCGGCATTTATAATTCATAAAAATGAAGAATTTCATTCGGATATGTTTTTATAACCCCAGTAAACAAGAAATGTAGTTTATACAATTATATGGCATATCTTTGCATGATTTTATTTAATTTTATTTTATCATTCCTTTTAAATGCTTTTAATATGAATTCTAATATGATTAATATAGATTTTTTGCTAAACTTTAATAACTTAAATAAATAAAGACACACATAGGGTGTGTGTGTAGGCTATATATAAGACTATATAAGATGGGTAACTGTGACAGATCGTCAGAGGCGGTAGGATCCATTTGCAGTGCTTTATTGATTCGTCGTCGACAGGCAAAGAGTTCGTTCACAGGCAGACAGGTTTGACAGAGATAAACACAGGGGTAGTCAAATAGCAGGCTTACTTTCAGAAGGCAGGCGGCAGAGTTCGTAGTCGAAATACACAGTCCAAGGTCATACACAAGAATCCAAACACGGAAAGAAACGCTCAGGAATACGTCCATGGGAACAATATAACTTTGCACAGAACAGGTGGAAGTGAGCGCCTTAAATAGCCGAAGATCCGGGAGTTTTGGCGCGAACTGGCAGAGGTGCGTGGATCAAAAGAGTCCGGGAGGAAACTAATATTCAGGTGAGAGTTCCCACTGCTGGAAGTCGAGAGCTTGCGAATTTGAATGTGAGAACTTGTAAAATTAATATAAAAATAATTGTAAAAATAATGATGTTTCATTAAAATATTTCCCAACCGTTTAACGAAAGTAGCTGATAAATATGTATACAAATGTTTGGCTAAGGACCGAGCGTTCTGTTCACAGTTGTCTAAACCAGCCTGGAAAAAAACAACCAACAATATCAATAATGCTCGGAGCGCAGAGAATAAGGCTGCTTTGTTTGAACAGTTTAACTGCTCTTCCACCGAACTGATTCAGTA
>JAUMHP010000015.1:2555331-2570695 GCA_032361065.1 Enteromius trimaculatus
TCGTGAAGATTTAAAGGGGAAGTACACAGAACAGAGTGATTTCTAAAGAGCTGTTTTTGACAGGGTAAAATGAGCGTCTTGTAAACTATCTTTGAGAAATTTGAAAACAAATTATATTACAAATTTCAAATAAGGCCGTACAGAAACATATAAGATCGTGGCAAATTGGCTTTATATGACTCCTTTAAGCTAACAAAGTGGTTTGAACTTTTGAACTTTGTACCTTTTGAACAGGTGACAGCTTTTGTACCTTTATTTCTAAGAGTGAATGTTCTCTGGTTCCAGCATTCTTTAACATATTTTTTGTGTCTGTCTTGCAGAAGAAAGACATGTGGGTGGATGACAGAATTGTAATTTTTGTTAGGAATCGCCATTTAATCTTCCTTATTCTGTCTCATTATGCCTTAGTCTTAATTCACTTCCATTTGTCTGTTTGCTGGATGGAGCTCAGGCTTTTTTCTCAAGTCTGCGAGAAGGCAGACATGCTGCCGGCCTGCTGACATGCACTTCTGAAGGGTGTGTGATGATACGGTCCCCCAGAGAAAGGGGGCAGACAGATCCATCACGACATTCTACAGGGGCGTCAGGGCACTTGGAAGTGCAACATTTGCTCCTGGACTCATTCCAGATCTTAAATGAAGGCAGGATATGGCCCTGAGATAAAGCCATATCAAGAGGGTGTGAGAGGCAGCTGGCCAACTTCTAAACCTCAGCGGCTAGCTGTTGCATTGGATGCCATTGTTTGTTATTGTTCAACAAGTCATGGCATTGAACAATTTATTCAAAGACTTCTCACACCTGCTGGGGATTTAGGTAGAGACTAACCATAACGTTAACCTTAAACCCTAACCCTCTAACCTACAGTTAAGTATTATTTGGGCTTCTTTTGAGATTTATTTCACCCGGTCCAGGGGTTCACACACCTGCTTGCTTTGATCATGCCATGACAGCACGATTTATGAGAACTATTTCATCAGTGTCTGTTACAAGTCTAGATACTCCAACTGCAACAAAACCTTGAAGGGATCAGTGTTAACTTAATATTATTTATATGCTATGATAGTATTATTAATATATTGTATTTGCTTTTATTATTTTATATTCATTATAAATTAGAAATTTAGGTTTAGTTTTTAATTCTTGAATGTATTATATATTAGCTATATTGTCTTTTTTTATCAGGATTATATTATATTGTTATTTGAAAAATAATATAATAAATTAAAATTATAATCATTGTTGCTTTAAATAAACTTTATATGAAATAAAATATAAAACAATAAATATAAAATTTTAATTATTTGAAGTTATTCATTTAGTTATTCTTTTATGCATGCATTAAATCATTACAACTACAACTGTAATAAAAAATAAATAAATCTAAGTAACACTTTAAACTAAGAAACACTTATTCATTATTAACTATGACTTTTCCCCCCTTAATAAATTCCTAATTTGTTGCTTATTGATATTAAGTAAGGTAGTTGTTAAGTTTAGGCATAGGGATGTAGAATAAAGACATGTAGAAAATGTATTCATATATGCCAAATTACTACTAATAAACAAATATCTTAGTAGCATGCATGCAAGTTAATATACCCTAAAGTGTTACTAAAAAACTATATACACATTTAAAAAAAATAATAATAATAATGCTAAAACTAATAATGACAGAAGCACACAACACAATTACTAAAACTTGAACTAAATGAACATGAAAACATAAAATATATTACACTACAGAGATCTGGTTATTGGATATTTGGGGACAATCAGCTCTGCAGCATTCCTTCTGCACACACACACACATATTTTCCTCTATCGCTGACACACAGCCACACATTCTTCAGCCATCCCAATGATGCTTGTCACGTTTAAAAATAGATTTCCATTCACTGAGGTTTATTTGTGTTTCACTGAATCAGTGTCCAAAAATGCTTTTAAAGCCCTATGAACTCAAAAGGAACCTCTGAGCTGGTGCAAAAAAAACACATGCATAAAAAACACAAAGACTGTAAGACGGAAAGAATAATACCATTCATCCAGATTCAAACAGATTAGCCTACATCATTGTCAAGGACCATACTGCAGCTCACTTTCATGCTACTCCTGTTGTTTATCAGCTGTGTGATTTGTTAGGACGTTACCACATGGGAGTCGTGTATTCCTAGGAAATGGAATTTCTAATGTTTTGTAAACAGTGTCCTCCCTGGCTGTCTCTAACCAGGATCTTGAAACGATGTGGATCAGTGAGCTGTGACATCGTTCAGACTGTCGTTTAAAGTACTGTGCTGGCTCCATGTTATCAGATGGTATTGCCATGGATTTTTATTATTCTACTTATTATACTTCACCTCATTGAGTCAATGACAATTCAGTTATTAGGGAAGGAGAGATTACTTATAGCCGTGTGACTGAAGCACCTGAGTCTGTGCATCTCTCAACAGTGTTCAGCAGTCTCTACAGAGCAAAACTGTAAGTTTAACTGTTTCAAGAACAGCAATGTTTCCAACTCCATATTGAGATATGTTTTAACTATTGTATGTTGATAAAATCTCAGTGCAAAGCTGACAACAAGTGTGTGTCTATACTGTAAGGCTGCAAAATTAACTGATTTTCTAATCGCAATTACGAATGCCACAATTATAAAGTCTTTCTAAGTGGCAATTAATCATTAAGAATCAACCAATGTTATTCTGTGTGCTTAAGATGTTTTTGTGTTCTTTCTGTAGGATATATTTCCATTGTTTTAATTGCAGTTTTAATATAAAGTAACAATATCATTCAAAGTTTTGCTTTTTCTGTAATTTTTAAAAAAAATAAACAAATCCAATTTATAATTGTCAATCGAAGCTTAATACTATAGAAAAGCAATGAAGATTATTTAATTTTAATGGGTTTTCAGCTGGTTTACAATTGTATAAAAATATGGCATGCAATTGCTTCAAAGAATTGTATAAACATTTGTTTCAATTTGTAATAATTGTAATTAATAATCGCAATTACAATTTCAAGGGAATAATCAACAATTATACAGTACTGTATAATGCTACAGTAGCAAGAGAAAGTGTCTTTTCCATTGATAATATAAAGTACCTTTATGGAAAAAAATGTTGGGAGGGTTTGTCAATTTGATTTGTTTTACTCATTTGCTTTTCCTTGTTGGATTTGGTTTATTTTGCTGTTGCTAACAGCAAGAACTCTGAAATAACTGAAATAATTTGGTTAAGTGATACAGACATGTAATGCGGTCAAGACTCATCTGAAATTACTTTAGCCATCCATCTCCCCCCCCCCCCCCCCCCCCCCCCACGAGAAAGTAAACACTTCTCTATTGTGCCCTTCTTCTATTACCAGGATACCTCAGCAGTAGTTACATGAAAAATCTCAAGTATTCCAAAAGTTTGGAACATGGTGCATATTTTCAATTTCACAAAAGGTTCTCTCTTGAAATGAAAAGGGCCCCAGGTCTCAAACGGTTTAGTGCAGCGGGTCTTAAAGAAGCGAGAGAACGTTGGGCTGTAGAGGGAATGTGGATGTTTTTTCAGTCGCACACATTTGGCTAGCTGTGCCTAAGTCGCTGCTTTACTGTTCGTTTGCAGTCTGTCAGTGAGGGTCAGTGTTCAAAGGCCTCTCAAAAGGAAATATGTCCATAAATGGGCAAGAAGTATCTCGTCCTCTTATGATCTGTGGTTACCCTTTTCTCTCTCTCTCTTTCTCTCTCTCTCTCTCTTCTATCAGTCTGCTCCTCCTCTCCTTTCTCTAAAGCCACTCTAATGCTCTGTCAATTTCTACGTTATCTCTAGAAAACCTTTCTTTATCTTTAAAACTTCTTGACTCATGTGGTGTTAATAAAACATGTAAACATACAGTCATTTTGTAAATTAATAACAACAACAGAGGTTTTCCTTATTCTAGTTTCACAAAAAAAATGTAATTGCATTAACTCGAGTTAGTTTCCCTAATGTGATTTTTTTTTTTTTAATGTACCACCTATATGTCTTTCTGCCTATACATCGATCTATATATCTGTTTGTACAGTAGCATCACCAAAAAAAACATGACATGTCATGATCTTTCTTTGTATGTGTGCTTAAGATGCATGTGTTAAATTTAACATTTAAAAGAATTTCATATTGGATTTATGAACACAACAAAGGTCTTTGATGCCGAGAACAAAGAAAACTAAATTTTCTCTTCATCTATCCAGGTAAAGGACATTCGAGCTGGATTATCTTCAGTGAAGATTGGGGGCGCATTTAAAACAGCTGCTCTCTGAGAATGTAACCCCTACACTTCTTCTTTGCGAGACTCCAGCAAGTTTATCGCACAGCCGAGGAGATTTGAACTTCCAGAGCGTTCACCGTTCCTTTCCATAACTGCTGGACTCTATTGCAGGGATGCCTGCCAAAACGCCCATCTACCTGAAATCCAACTACAGTAAGAAGGGAAAGAAATGCCGCCTGAGGGACATTTTATCCCCAGATATGATCAGCCCGCCTCTTGGGGACTTTCGCCACACTATCCACATCGGAAAGGGCGGCGAGTGCGATGCCTTTGGTGACATGTCGTTCCTGCAAGGAAATTTTGAGCTTCTACCAGGGAAAGGTGGTTGTATTCGACCTCAATATGGCATCCATGGGGAGTTCACCAGAGCTAATAGCGCCTCAGATGCATCTTGCGTCAAAACTCCATCGCCGGTCCTGAAGAACGCAATCTCGCTCCCAACCATCGGGGGCAGCCAAGCACTGACTCTGCCTTTGATTTCCACCACCGTGTTTCCAATGACCCAAGATCGCCTGTCTGAGCCATCTACTCCTCCAGCCATTACTGAAGATCTGGAAATCGTGCAGATGGAGAACCTGCTCCAGTCCATCAGTGCTTTTAGGTGCGACCCCAGCCCCGTTCCAGAGGAGGACGAACCTTCAATCGACCGCTCTGAGATGTCTGAGAAATCTCTTATAAAGACAATACGCAGCAGTGAAAATGAGCTTGAAGCATTTTTGTCCGTCTTTGTTAACGGGAACGCTGATGCCAATGGGAACTTTAACAATGGCAACAATGACGATTCAGTCTTTGAGTACGAACATGAGATGTTCGGGATCAAGGGTGACTGGGCGGACAGAGATAGTGGTGTTGAAGAGGGTCGTCTATGCGATTCAGACTTTGAAATCTCCAAAAGCAAAAGCCACTCGCAGGAGTCGCTCACTCAAATCACGGGATCTCTTTTCTCTCTTGAACTTGACTTGGGCCCATCCATTCTGGATGATGTACTCAATATCATGAATAAGCCGGTGTCTTAGGAAGTGATTTTTATTGAGAACTAAAAGGGAATCTATTTGTCTTGAGCCCATAAACATGAAATGGCAATACTGAAGAGGCTGAACGTTCTTTCCCAGAGTAAGTTTTTTGTCTTTAGCTTCGGAGTGTCTTGCACACAAAAGTAATGCAACTGACACACAGCCGCTGTGCCTTTTAAGTTAAATTTAAGCATGCATAGAATCTGATGTTGTACATGCAAAATAAATTAGGCTTTTTTGTGTACTGTTGTTCATCCACAACATCATACAAAAGTCAGTGTGATAACGTGTACATTTCTGCAAACATATACAATGTTTCCATCACAACGTCTTTCACGCACAGATATATTTATACTGACAGTTTCATTAACCACACTACCAAATCTTAAATACCTACAGCATATATGTTTTTATGTTGTGAAGCTAAACATTAAATAAATAAATGAACGATTCTTTTAATTCATTTTATATTTTGTTTGATTGGTTTTTATTTTTTGCTTTTACAGAATTGGGATGGCTGGGGCTAGTTGTAACTAAGTATATGAACGGTCAAAAATATCAGTGTTTTTTATATTATGTTGTGCTTTATAAATATTTTTCTGTTTAAATCTTGCTGAAATGCCTATAATAATTCTTTAATGGCAGGTTCCCGTTGCGACAACTTGTCCCATACAGCAAGAGAACATGACCTTCCTTTGGGGCATGTTGTCACAAAAGCTTAGCATGTGTTAGTTGATGATTTACAATATAGCACAAAAAAGGACTTTCAGCAATAAATATATCAAGAGAAATATTCACTGAAGTAAAAACGTGCCCCAGTTTTCCATACTGAGTGATCCCTTTATGATGTTTGATGTTCAGTTATAAAAAAAAAACAGTCGGAAACTGCAGCAGATGAGTGTGTAACAGTAGGTGGACAGCGAAAAATGAGGGAGATGGAGAAAAACAAAGAGAAATTGACTTGTCTTGTTAGCATCTTGCATTCCTCAGATTGTGTCCTGTAGTAGGAGTGGATGTGGGTGAGATTGTGTCTGAAAAGAGATGCCAGTACTATTCGTTCGAATCTTGTTGGGACAGAGAGAGAGCAGCCTGAAGCATTCTCAGCATTCCTATGAGAAAACAAAGACCACGGCCATAAATAAAGCCATTGGACTGAGGCAGAGGGTCGTGCTCTACATGGTCGTAAAAGCTAACAGCCTGAAGACAAACTTTGTCCTGTACAAGGAGATCCGACTGCTGCTGTGTCTTGGCGACACAAAGGTTTGTTTGCAACAATACTGAAGAGTCTAAGCGCCAGACAGCTGCAACATAATTCAGCGTTGTCTTTGAAAATGATGCTTTTTCGTTCAGGTTTTAAACTTTCCATGGAATCTGCTTTTGCAGAAATCCATAGAAATTGAAAGACTCTATCAAAAGGGGTAATCAGCACGGCCGGATCAATGCACAGGCTTTATATGGCTTCAGCCTAGGGGCCCCCGCCTCCCAGGGGGCCCCCAATTCGTCAAAAGAAAGAAAAAACTTAATATCCATTTGAATAAAATAAACATTTAAATAAGCGAACGCTGATTGGGTAAGGCAAATCCGCCTTCAGTGTATAAACGTCACACGCACGTCACTCACGCCACAGTTGAACAACGATATTAACAGAGACGAATGATATAGGTAAATATAATGTGTGACTGAAAATATGATTGGGGGGGCCTACAGCAACCTGTAGCCTAGGGGCCCCTGGCCATGTTAATCCGGCCCTGGTAATCAGAATCAAAATCCATTTTGCAAGTTGATTTTTGCTAGTTTGCCAGTTTCATGGCTGAAGTTTAAAGTCTGCTCATCTCTCCACTGAAGAGAGGGGTGGGATCAGCAGAGCTCATTAGCATTTAAAGCAACATGGACTAGAATGACTTGCTGAAAACTTGCTGAGTTGATTTTGACAGGGTTAAGGTGTTTTTACACTATTGAGAAATTTTAACCAAAGCATGTGATAGACCTTTCATTTAGGCTCTAAGGAATCATATAAATTTGTGGGAAATGGACATATGATGACCCCTTTAAGAGGGCTGTACTCATTCTCTGATCTCTAAAAGTAAAGTGTGTCATGTCAACACCAAATGGAATTGCAAAAAGAATGGATTAATTTAAAATAGCATATTAGTATCCTACTCTTTCTATTTCTGCCAAATAAAGATATTACGAAATCAACCACAGACTGTTTTCATACAGGTTTCCCGCACTTTCACTGTTTGTCATGGGTTAAAAGACACTGAATTCATCAGCCTCTACATTCCTGCTGCATCCCTGTGTTATTTATGTGCTAACTTGTTGGTTGGTTGATTATGTTTCATTGGTCCATAGTAATATGTGCTGAGGTGATACATTACCACTGCTCAAAAGTTTGGAATTATTAAAAATGTTCTTAAGATTTCTATTACTCATGAAGGTTGCATTTAATCAAAATAGATTAAAAATAATATTGTAAAATATTTTACATTTTAAAAAACGGTTTTCTTTATGAATATATTTTAAAAAATGTATTAATTCCTGTGATGCAAACCTGAATTTTCAGCATCATTACGCCAGTCTTCTCACACGATCCATCAGAAATCATTCTAACATGCTGATTTACTGCTTTAAGAAATATCTTTTAATATTATGATATTATGATACTGAAAACTGCTGTGCTGCTTTATATATATATAATTTATCTAAATAGTCACATAATGTATATATATATAAATATATACATACAGTATGTGACTCTGGACAACAAAACTAAGTGTAAGTGTTAAGTTTCCGAAATTAAGATTTATACATGATCCAAATGTTGTCTAAATGAAGATCTCATCAATGTATATTACTAATCAAATATTACGTTTTTATATATTTTCGGTAAGAAATTGACTAAATACCTTCATGGAACATGATATTTACTTGCTATACTAAGGATTTTTGGCAAAAAAGAAAAATCCTTATAATGTATTTTTGGCTATTGCTAAAAATATACCCCATCGACTTTTGATAAAAATTGATAAAATGGGTCAGTAAAGACTTGCAACATGTAACAAAAAGTAAAATTTCTATATCGAATGAATGTTGTGCATGTCTATAGGATAGCAATTCATGAAATAATCTTGGAAAAATGTATCATGGTTTCTACAATATAAAATATTCCAAGATATAAAATATAACTGTTTTCAACATTGATAATAATAAGAAATGTTTCTTGAATCGCATGACACAGAAGACATAAAACATCATAATTATTCCAAACTTTCAAGCAATAGTTTATTTATTTATCTCTGTATGCAATTCAACCTCCACCGTTAGAGAGAAATGCACATTTTATCTCTAAAAAAGAGAGACCTCTCTTCTGACTGGACTGGAATTTTCCACGAAGACCTGTAAACTCATGCCTTAGGCAAAATCATTACAGTTGAAGTCATCGACCTTTGAGTTTGTACTTGAGTGGAAACGTTTTTACCTGAGGTAAACACAACTCTGGAGCCTGTGATATGCTGTTAGGTAAATTACTGTATTTACTAGCACTCAGTCAAACAGCAAGTCGTCATGATGTTTCTACTTAGGGTGTAGCAGTTGCTCAATATACATCTCATCATATACTTACGTAAACGTAAAGGTAACATCATACTTTTTTGGCACATACAAATATGTTTATACTTTAAAACACTGTAATTTGCAGCGTAGAGTAAGCATCCACTTATGTAACTGGAATCAATGTAAACTGGAACACAACTCAGTGGGAGAGCTTGGATATATTGTGACCTGTTGCATAACTTTCATTTCAACTAAGGCTGTGCAATTTTTTTTATTTTCAACAGGGTTTCTTGTGCCTCTAGCTCGCTTCCTTCTACTGATTTCTCTTCTACTCTGAAGAGAGGCAGAAAACAAGACGAAAAGGACTCCAGATAATGGTGATAAAACTCCACAGTTTTAAGATTAAATGTTGAAAACATCCTTGTTTTAACTAGACCGCAAAGCAGCCAAGTTTCATATCTTAATTTCAGCAATTCTACAAAAAATATTATACCTCAAAGTAAGCATCACAAAATGTTCTTACATTTCTCGCATCTCTGTAAAATGTCTCACTATCACTCAGTTCTGCTGTTTGAGTCTCACTCAGGCTGAACTAATGAAGGAAGCACGGCAGTGAGAGGCGGGCTTATTTTCTTTCGCACGTCACATGCACCTCAGAGAGTTTAATCAAAGCAAACATACCAGGAGATAATGAAAAAACATCTCGGAAAGATCATTTCCTCCATAACTGTTTTTTTTTTATTTCATAGCAGGTCTTCAGTTACTAGTATATATGTTCAACAAGGCTGAATTACAGTAAAAACAGTGGTATTTTCTAATTGCATATATTATAAAATGTATTTTATTCCTAAAATGCTAAATTAATATTTTAGCGTCATTACTCAAGGCTTTAGTGTCAAATGATACTTCAGAAATCATTCTAATATGCTGATTCGCTGTTCAAAAAATATTAATTTGCAAAAAAGTTATGCTGCTTAATAGCTGCTTTATAATTAATTTATAATATATTTGAAGTATCCCTATATTGTGGGTAATGAAATGTGAGTCCCAAACAACAGGTCAAAAAACACTTTAATTTTCTGATATTATGCATTTATTTTTACCATATTTGTTCAATGACTCCCAAACAATTAATTTTTCCAAACCCCTGCAGTGATTGGTCGATTTCACTTAAAGCAGTGTTTGTGAGCTTTTAACGCTTCACTAGTGGCAAAGAATGAATTTGCATTTTAATTTTGAAAAGATCTAGTGGGCTAACGCTAATGCTAACGCTAATGCTAATTCTAATGACGTCAACATAAAACGGCTTGAAATTCGTTTTAGAAATGACGTTTCAATGATTTAGAGTCCAATCTTTCTTTTGATAACGTTATACACGGTGAGCCAATTGAGATTAAAAACTTTGCATGATGATTTAATTCTCTTGTAACTGCATTCTCAAAAATCCATAATAGGTGCACTTTAATTCAAGTTCTACTATAATTGTCGACTGACTATTTCCAACTTGTGAGCATGCCAAACACTACACTGTACAAACGCAGCAAACCTCTATTTCCTGGAATAATGCGAGACTGTCAGACTCTTGATAAATATACTTTGGCTCATGATACGGAGGTGCCAAAGCAAGCATAATTCAAACTGAAGGATTTTCCACCTGGTCCAGAGCAGGGCTCGCTATAAAGCCGCCAGTGTCTCTGACATGAAGGTGTTACACAGGGGAACCTCTCATACAACATTTCTCTGCTCCTGGTGTGGAAGCAAATAAAAAGACTTGAATGTACTGTTGGCTCTTTTGTACTGACAGGAAGTGTTTTGAAACAGGGCCATATTTGAAAGAATGAATGTAATTTCCTTTCCATAGCAACAAATGAGATGCATTTTAAAACAGGGAAAGGTTTGGAATGGTGTTAGTCGATGTCTGGATAATGTTCCGGTTACAGGAAGGACACGCTGGCTACGTGTTGTTATGATGGAGAGAGAAGGCTGGAATTAAATACATAGTCACATCAGCTAAATGATTACACCCGGACTCACTTTTAAGGCAGTTCAGTTTATAACATAACAAAAGATTTCCATTTCAATGAAAGTTGCTCTTTAAGAACTTCTACTAATGAAAGAATCCAGAAACAAAATGAATCATGCTGTGAACAAACATTTAAAAGCAGAATAACTGTTTTGATCATTCATTATAATATTTCTAAAGGATCATGTGACACTGAAGAATGATGGTGAAAATTCAACTTTCTATAACAGGAATACATTTCATTTAAAGTTCCCCTTGGATTTTTGAAAATAATCTTTCATGCAGCGTGTAACACAGCTCTAAGTGAATAAAAACATTTACCGTGTGTAAAGATATTGTCTCTCGAAAGAAAGAGCCAACTCTGAATCATTGAAACGAGTCGTTTTTAAAAGCGTTTTATGTTGACATCAAAATGAAACATTAGCTATTGCCGCCCACCTGTTGGTCTTTTCACATTGGTTCTGAATGAAAATGCTAATTCTTTCTTTGGCACTAGGTAATTAAGTGGTAAAAAAAGGTAAAAAAGCTCACAAACACTGCTTTAAATGAAATCGACAAATCACTGGAGGGGTTTGGAAAAATGAATCACTGAACAAATCATTTGGGAGTCGTTGAACAAATAAAAATAAATAAAATATTATAAAAATAAATGCATATTATAAGAAAGTGAAAGTATTTTTGACCATGCATACGTGTCAACTTGTTGTTTGGGACAAAACAATTATAGTTAATTATGCAATTATAAATATTAACCTTTCATAACCTATAACAGGGACACTTTAAAATATAATCAGAAAAACTGTAATAATATTTCACAATTTTTCTGCTTTTACTGTATTTTATATGAAATAAGTGCAGCCTTGGCAAACACAAACTAATAAAAAATGTGAATTGGTGAACAATTATTTTTATAGAGACTTCAGTGATTCCTGAGTGGAGTGAGAAATTATGTGTGGAATATGAAAAATAATCATTCTACTGATGTTTGTTGACTGTTTCCTTGGAATCAAGGTCTGTATCTCTGTCACATGGCAGTGGTTTTGAGGATAGGTCAAAGGTCACAGGCCTCCAGGCTGAAGAAGAGGCACATCCGACAGCATGAAACAGAGCAGACGACACTGGAGCCTGAACCCCCACCGATTCCTCTGTGCAGGAATGTTTTCTCCTCTATTATAACTGATGCCTTCTCTCTCTATTAGTGTTCCTTTCTTCAGTTTAATAAGCTGTAAATGGTTTGTTATACAGTCACGTTTTGGATCGGCTGACATTATGTATTTTAATGTTTTGTTTAGAAGAGTTTCTTCCCTTTTAATAATCCTGAGCTGAGGCCATGAGCTAGACAGTGACAAAGACCCATTTAAGGCAGAATTTCTCCCTCAAACACACCTCCAGAACACAAGACGATCGTCATTCACAGAAGACAATATCATGGGGAAAGAGTTTGTATAAGAGTATTATACCTGCATTGTTTGTTCAGAAATATATTTCTCCTTTGTGCTTATGGAGGTACAAAAGCATTTGGTGCTGTAACGTTCATTTATCATGTTATTTGCAGTATGAGTCAAAATGCTACTGAGACTAAGGATCTGTTTTACAAGACAGCTCAAGATCCAAGAATATTAAATTTGAACACATGGTCCCTCTGTGGGGTTAATATGGTATTACACCACATTAGAATTTAAGTTTCTTTATTTCAATTTTAAGGCTTTTTATATTTTAAAAGTAATCTTTAATGAAATTTCTATTGAAATTAGGCCTGTATATTATGTAATGTAGTCATTTTATATTCATTAGACGTGTGTTTCATTATCAGTGAGAACATAATTACTTAACGTCCAATATTTTAGATGTAGTTATTATCGCAATGTTTTCTCAGATGTACTTATATTACGATTACTATTACTAATACTTACAAAAAAACCTAAAATGTAAAGTTTGAAGACGCTGATATGTATTTATTTATTCTATAATTTATTTATTTATGTTTTATTTCATAAATGAATATACCCAATCAACTGTTTTAGATATCTTTAATGTTTTTCAATTTCAATGACTGAACGTTTATTTATTTATGTTATTATTAGTATTATTTTTAGAATATCTATTTAAAGAAATATGATTTATTCAGTACAACCTTTTAATAATTTATTTCATGGAAGATCATGACCTTTGTCACTGACTTGACCTTTCTAACAAGTGGAATGTCTTCTGAGCGAGTCAAACTTTGTTAGTTGAACTCTGACCTTGGGCATGACCCTTTTTTGACAGTAAATGCTAACCTTCAGAGGTCACTTTCAGGTAGACATGCAGCTGTAGGAGGGGGGAGTGAATATCCAGCGCTCTCTCCACCTTCAACACCACGACTGAGACCCTTGAGCAAGGCACTGTTCCTCCAACTGCTCTGGGTGTGTGTGTATGGTTGTTCACTTCTCACTGCTTTGTGTGTGTGTGTGTGTGTGTGTGTGCACTTGGATGGGTTAAACGCAGATCACACATTCCTAGCATGGGAAACCATACCTGGCCACATGTCACTTCCTTTAAAAGATGGAAAACACATTACTGCACCATCTGTCTGAAAAGAAAAGTTTCTTTCTTTCTTTTTTTCTTTTCTTTTCTTTTTTGAATTTGAATTGAAGTCTTTGGCCTTCTTTGGAACACACTTTGCTCACTGCTTTTATCCTTAAAAGTGAGGTAAAAATTGGAAAAAAAAAAAAAAAAAGGTTTAAACCAAAAACAAAGCAAATGCATCTTGATATGTGGCATTCTGTTTTCTAAAGCTATATCATTATATATACAAACACACAACGAATATATAACATTGTCTCTATAAAGTAAAGCTGGACCACATAGTTGAACTTTCAGAGGGTCACAGGTTCAGTTGGTGTATACGTTGGAAACACTGCAAGGCACATATTGTAGCTTTAAGCCTCTGTGAAAATCTGTGGCTAAAGATTTTGACATTCTCTGAAATGTTTTGTTTAGACTAATGAGATTATCTGAGTCTGTGCCTCCCAGGGGAAAAGAAATAGTTTGAAAAGCAAGAAGGAGAAACAATATTCTTTGATTTGGCTCAAAATCAACACTTTTTGCATGCAACCTGCTAATTTCGCCTAGTTAGTGACCGCATTGCGTGCCAACAGATCATTAGACGGCAGCGGCTGTCCTGTATCTGTCACATGTCCTTGTCGCCCCGTTCAGACCTGTCAACTACCCCACAGCGCAATGTAAGCTAGATCAGACCCACAGAACCCAGGAAGAATTTTAATTAGCAGTGAGAGAACACAACACAGTTAAATTAATGCTGAGGCAGAAATGGAAACAATTGCTCCTGTTTGAAAGCCTGAAGCCTCCAGGAAAAATGGCACCAATCACAGACATGGACAGTTTTACAAAAACCTTTTGTGCTTTTCTCATTTAGAGTTTGTCCACCGAAAAAAAAGAGTGCAATTTGAAGAAAAACCAGACTGAAAAAGCAAAAAATAGTTAAAGGGAGTGTTTTGATTGCTTAGCTGGAAAAGACGAATGGGAATTGTATATGGTTATCAACTGATAGATGTCTTCGGTTACAATATTAAACATATTAAACTACTAAATATATTATAAATGTATTATATATATTTACATAATTTATAATTATTATTATAGATATGTTCATATAGAATCATCCACATAATAAAGCATAATACTTGCATGCATTATGTAAAATAATAAAAAATGTAGCATTGCTTTTTGTTTTGTTTTTTATGTAATTTATAATCAAATATCAACAAAATATTTTTTCTTGCAAAGATCTTAATCCAAGATCAGGTTAACTGCAAAAGTGCATATAATATATTATTTATCTAATTAATATTCATATATTAAAATGATTTAATTTTATTAAAATGCTAAAATTAACATAGAATCAAGATAAACTGAGTTAATATTTATTGCTTTATAATATTACAATTTTTTTTTAATTACTGAAGAACACACAGTTTTTTCAACTTTCTTTAGTCACATGAACATATAAAAATTTCTTTCTCTCGCTTTATACATATTTAGAGCTGACAAATTATTAATCATGATCAATTGTATCCAAAAAAAAAATGTATGCTGTAGTCTATGTATACTTAACTAATTTTTTTTTTGAAAATGGTCATACAAAATGTCTGAGGTATTATTGTTCAGTTTATATTTTTAGCTTATATATTTTAGTTTATATTTACATTATATTTTGGTTTTGGTTGTCACTTTCAGACATCTGAAACTTAAGCAGAAAGGATGGCACCTAAAGATAAACTGGATTACTCTGCATGTATATTCCATGCCAATATTCCAATTAATATAATTTTATTCTAAGTTATTCTAAGTTAAAAGTTATTCTAATTTTTATTGTGTAGTGTGAGAACGTCTAGGTTACCTATTGTAACCCCCGTTCCCTGATGGAGGGAACGGAGATGTATGTCGTATCGACAGACTGGGTCTTATGCCTGAGAGCCCTGAATCG
>JAUMHP010000015.1:2620073-2643699 GCA_032361065.1 Enteromius trimaculatus
AGATGTGGGTAGGTTTAGGGTAAAGGTGGGGCTAGGTGCTTCAATAAAAGTATACATTTTATAATAAATGAATCAAGAATGTATGCACCTCAATTTTGCCTGTATGTGGCATATATACACATATATGCATTATCATATATATTTTGTTCCTTTTTTGTTTTTGCAGTGTGTGAAGCTAATATTTAGCCTAGCCTTACATTTTTCTTTGCAGATCATTGAATTGAAATTTTTGCAACACACTATTCAACTTAAAATCCATAGATTTACAGCATTCTCTGACATAGTATAAACTACAACATAGAGGACTTTACTCCAGCGTTTTTACTTTTACGTCACAGTTTAAATTAGATCTATCGGTGCACCTCTCCTGTCTCTGTTATTGGATTGAAGTCAAACTTTCCCGAGCAGTGTGGTCATTTGTGGGATACTCCACCATTAAAAACAGATTAACATTAATTTGGTGACTTTTACGATGGCAATGTGTGGAATTCGACTTGGACCAGCACTTTACACACTCTTAAAGCAATCAAACTCTCTCCGCTCCTGGAGAAAGAGTGCTTCTCTTTTAGCAGAGAGTCTGTGTCTGAATACAGGCCACTGGAGGTTGGTCTGGATAACTCACTCGTGAATGGACCTTGACGTTTTTATACTCACCCTTAAAGCATAATCTCCCTAGAGCTAAATGCAGTCTTTCAGGTAAAACCCTTCATGGAATTCTATCTTTCCCTCTGTCCATGCAGACATCTGTCCTCTCATGAGTTATACGACAGTCCCATGAAACGAACGAGTGTGAGATGAGTAAACCTATAAATAATACATGAAAAAGAGGAGTGTCATAGCCTGTGCAAACTGTGAATTTGCAAAAACATACTGAATGTACAGTAATGCATATCTCAAAAGTCTGGGTGAGTATTTTATTAGTATCATTGCTTTAATTCAGCAAGGATGCATTATATTCATCAGAAGTGACAGTAAAGGCATTATTAATGGCACAAAGGATTTCCATTGTGAAAAAATGCTGTTATTCTGACAGTTATTCTTTTTTATTCATCAAAGAAACCAGAAAAAAATAATAATATTAAGAACAACTGTTTCAACACTATTTATATAATAATAAGACATTTGGATTTCTGTTGAACATTGACATTCAGCTTTGCATCACAGTAATTAAAGCAATTACATTTTAAAATATATTTAAATATAAAACAGTTATTTTATATTGTAATAGTACTGTATTTCACAATTATTAAAGTTTTTCCTTTATTTTGGATCAAACAAATGCAGTCATGGTCAGAATGAGATACTTCTTCAAAAATCTTACTCACCCTAAACGTTTGAATAACAGTGCAAATATTTAAGTGTAATTTTTTATTCAATTTTTTTGCTGCTAATTTGATTTTTTTTTTTTTTTTTTTTTTTTGCAAAAGTGAGTTTTCCTGCACTACATAAATGTTTTGATTATGCAAAATTCTAAATAATAGTGCAAATGAGAAAAGCAGTTATTAAATTGATCTGAATTTATATCCAGTAACAAAAAATATTTATTATGATTTTTTCACCATTATTTTATTATAATCCCATATGATTTCTCCTTTACATTTTGAAGACAAAAGGCAACACAATATGAAAATTAAGGCATTATTCGCTGATAATCTTTCCACTTCACAGCAGTTAATCATTCATATTCACATATGCAACATAAGGACACATTCTGCAGGCTTCGACATCAATAACACCACACGTCATTGGTTTTCATGCCATGTGACCAAACAAGATGTGGCAAGATTGACTATACAAAAGTGCAAATGAGCTTGCAAGGAAGAGCCTGAAATGTATCATATGGCTTCAGAGTCTTTTATGATGCATTAATGGTGCAATGATTGCCTCTGCACTGTATGCTTTCATATGGAAAAGAGCAGACGTTCTGCTGAAATCTCCTTTTGTCTTCTACTGAAGAAAGAAAGTCATGCGGGTTTGGAACAACATGAGGGTGAGTAAACGATGACAGACTTTTCATTTTTGGGCGAACAATCCCTTTAAGCTTTAATAAAGCACAGCACTCATCAGTCACAGTCTAAACATCTACTCTAACAATGCTGATACTGTATACAGTATATAATAGAATAAAATCCCCACAGACCCTCTTAAAATATAAACAAAGGGGAAATAACGTATTAGCGGTGACTAGCTGAGAAACATGTTTAGACATGCGCCTCCACACACACACACTCACACACACACATTAACAATCTGTGCTGAACATTGTGTTGATGCCAGTGGCTTGTGTAGACATCTCATTGACATATCAGAGATACTTGGCTTTGTTTTTGCTCAGATGTGGTTTAGAACAAAGTGGATTGTGGGTAACGCTGGGCCTCAACACAGGAATGGATGGACAGGTTTACAGATAGATGCTTTTAGGCGATGCCTTCCTTTTCACTGCATGACACTTACAGCACTAATAAAATCAGACAAATGGTCTCCACATGAGAGTAACATGACATCTCATCTCTTCAAACCGAGAGAGTTTGTCTTTGTGTGGGTGGTCACACCTGCACACACGTCTTACATTACGACCCGTAAAGCCCTGTGCAATATGAAAAGAGCAGTATTTGGACACCAATGGCAATACGAAATCAAAATGGACTTATTTTCTAAAATGAACGCGCATTATTTAAAAAGAAAAAAAAATGCATGCATTTGTAATCCTGTCAAAATGTGCATGTGGATTTGCAGTGACTCTATAGTGACCTCATAACGCCTCTCATCCAACCACCTGCCTCTGTTCTGGATTGTAATGCTCACTTTTTACATTCCAGACAAATCCCGATGGATAAAGAATTGTCCTGCTTTTTTTATACATTGTTTCATACAGAAATATTTCAGACTGAGGAGGTTACATTAGTTGCAAATTGAACAATAAAAATTAATAATTGGAATAAAAATGCACAATAAAAAGAGGAAACAGCATTCAGGTTGACTTTAAGCCATATTTAAAAACAAATTGCAACATAAAACAATTATTTTAGTATCCCTTTTAGGGAATATATTCAACTGTTCAAAATTTATATTTTTATTATCATTTTTAAAAATAGTTGTTTTGCTTTTATTTATTTATTAATAATTTTTTTGGGGGAAACTGACATTTCCTCAGGATTCCTTGATGAACAGTACGTTTTAATAAATATGTAAAAGCATTTACTGCCTCTCGATCAATTTTAATGCATCCTTACTGAATACAAAATACTGCATATCTTTTTTTTTCCCTTCTTTGAGTTAACCTACTTTAGAAATATATACAAGTGCACTGAAAGAAAGTTAAAATAAGAGCAGTAATGTGTAAAGTGACTTTCTTTCTGTGGGAAAGTGTTTGTGTGAGTCTCTCAGAGGTGCAGAAGGGATTCAGAGATGTTTTTAGGTAAAGAGAAAATGTTCTTTGATGTTTGAAATCCCATATCTGTGGTTTTGTTAGTGAATGAAGCTCAGAGACTCAATCAGACAACCAGCATGGGAAACCCCTCATGACAGCAGACCATACACACACACACACAGACGTGTGCATATATTTATGACAACACCAACACACATACCAGCTGTGTGCATATTTATACAAATAGTTTCTTTCTTTCTTGCTATCATGCACAACAAATAACTAAGAATTCCCATAGTAACAAAAAAAAAAAAAAAAGAATACGATCACAGTGTTTTCCACAGATATTATTTAAATTAATGGAGTCTCTTGCTTTTCAGATTTTTCTCCGTTGATTGATAACCCAGTAACCTCACATATTTTAATGTCTCATGTCTCAAAATGTGCTCAGATTTCAGAACCGGAGATCTCAGTAACATTTCTCATTTCATTCTTCCAAGAGTTACATTCATTTTTATAGATTTATACTTTGACTGAATGTCAATAAGTATCTAATCTGAAACAGTTCCTTGCCTCCTTAGCTATGAAACAGCAATAAAGTTTTGCTCTGGGTTGCAGCAAGTGCATAGTTTCAGAAAGACAATCCATTCCACACTAAACACACAAATAAATCTCTATTGAAAACACACACACACACACACACCCAGTAAAATACCTTGTGCATGATA
Source organism: Enteromius trimaculatus (assembly GCA_032361065.1). NCBI lineage: Eukaryota > Metazoa > Chordata > Actinopteri > Cypriniformes > Cyprinidae > Enteromius > Enteromius trimaculatus. The sequence continues at coordinate 2,624,172 of JAUMHP010000015.1, forward strand.
TCAGATGCTGGTGGCTTGAAGGCCATGAGCCCTGTGAATGCCTACATGAAGATGTGTTTGTTTTCTTGCATTCATCACTGTCTCAGTTCCACATATGACAACAGATTCCTGTTTACCTTTCACTCCTCCTGCTGCACTTCCTGTTGTTTGTGACCTCTCCTTTATTGCCTCACAAATACAGGTACACCTTATCACCGAACGCTTCTTTCTTCTGCCCTCTCAAAGATTCCGATCCTTTAAAAGCTCTGTGCTGCATCTCTGTCTGTCGCTATGGTTGTGTTTTGAGGCCTTTGTGTCTTATTTGGACGGCTGCATTCGTGAAGAGAGAGAATGAGAGATAAACACAAAATACAAAATGACATGGAAAAATTGAGACACATATTGAAGATAAAAGCTCTGCATTAAGGAGTAGAGATGAAAACTGACCTGTTATCAAGATCTGTTCCTTAAAAGAACATGCAATTATCTCCTTCTGGTGTCATTTGTTTTAACTCCTGATAAAATGCTTATAAAGGTTTATTATTGGCATCTTTGGTTCCACAAACATTAGGGAACCTTTCCACTCCATAAAAGGTTCTTCAGAGTATTCAAATGTTCACTGAAAGGTTCCACTCCTGTCCATCATTTATCAAATGAAAAGCTGCATTTTACTAAATAGTACTAAATAAATTAATCTTCAAGATGTTTGTAATCCATATTATTGCTTTGGCACCAATTCACTGCAGAGGATCTATTGGTGAGCAAATGATGTAATGCCACATCAGCTCACTAGGTTTTGCAACAGAGCATGTGTGTTTTATTTGACATTACATCAGCATGTAGAAATTTTACTTACACCCTTATTGGTATGCGTAGTGGCAGAGGAGGACACTGAGGGATCAAACCCAATGTGACATCACTATAAGGAAGTGCTTTGAAGGGGATAAGGGCATAGGGACATCCAGAGATGAAATGTTAGTATTATTATGTCCACTAGACCTGTATCTATGACAGAGATTTAAAGCAAGACAAGATAAGCATCACTTTCCCCTTACGTTGTCATGCAGTATACAGTCCGAGTCCTTCACCTTGCACTGATCAAAGCAAATGGCTGAGACACTGGACCCTCACAATGCTGTGAGATGACATTTTCCCTGAGCCAGCATCACACATACGTCATGTACTGTACATACTGCGTTCCTGTAAACATCCTTATCCACAAGTAACAGATCATCTTTAGTTTAAAGTCTCAGGCAGTGATCTCATTTATTTTATTTCATTAATAGCAAGCAAATCTAACACAAGATGATTATATCCTCCTCATGAGATTGCAACAGGAAAGTTTAGCATAAACAATTTTTAAAATCACCTAAAATTAATAAAAATCAAAATGTTGCTATTATTAAAACTAGAAAGCAGAATGAAAGTAAAACCACCAGAATCGCACGGGGTCAAACGCTGCACTTAATGCTTAGGTCATAGCGCCACCTGCTGGTAACAGAAGACATTCTCTTCGTGACGCGGTGCAGTGTCTCTCTGTGGTAAGTTTATGAACATCACAGTCTCTGTCTCACGCAGACTTCATCAATGTCACTGCATGGATAAATCTTACATCTCTGTGAGACATCTCTCCCAAAATACAACAATGAGGACTAAATTTCACGTAAAACGAAACCTATTGATTCTCGAATTATTAATATTTCATAAATATTAATAATTCAAACATAAATTATTACAATGACTGTGAAAATGTATTGTATTTTTCACAACTTTATTACAAAACAAGACATTTAATTTTTCATTATAAATGGGCTTTTTTTTTTTTTTTTTTTTTTTAATTCATAATCATGAAAACTAGAATACAAAGTCATTAAGGTCCTTTAAATACACTTTATTTTTTTGTAATTCAAAATAAGATTACTGTCTATCTTTTGACGTTGTGGTAAAATGTGACCGTGGCAGGATTTTCTGAGTTTTGTTTGTGTAGATGGCTGACTCAAAAACCTAATCTTGCATTTTATGACATTGATAAAACATTATATTTTATCTTGATCAGATTTTGCATCCTTCGGCTTACATATAAGGTCTGTTTGTAGTATTTATTTTTGTATCCCCCCTGTATCTCACTTCCTCTCCCACATCCTGTGGCTGTCAGAGGTAAACTCATCTAAGCTGTAGAGGAAAGACTTTACCTCACAGACACAGAGCCTCTGCCAGCGATGAGGGCTCGATCCCTGATGCTATCTGACGTCCTGTTCTCATCATCGCACGCTTCCTGTGTACATCACAAACATGCACATGGATTCTGTGTTGGATGCACAGCATGGTCCACATTAATAATAAAACATAAAAAGAACAAGCTATTCTTTTAATAGTATATTTTATATAGTTGTCGTTAGCTGAACATGAACTATGTCATGTCCAAAACCATTAGGTATTTTCTCCCGGACATTGTTAAAATGTTTCCATTGCATTTATTTTCATAAAAAGGTAAATGATAAATAAATAACAGCGGTACAACGACAATAAAAAAGTCGTTTTATTCTGTTCTAAATAACGTTCAATGTTTATCGACTTTTCCTGGTTTTCTGTAAGTCAGACATCGAACGCAAGAGGACGCTAGTCACTCATTGTTCAAACGAAGTTCGATTTACAGATTTATTTATTGTGAATGTACGTGGATAAACGTATAAAACGCATATAATAAGTAGACAATTAATTCTGGAGTTATAATTCAGGCTTATCCTGATAGGTATCCTGGTTGATCTGGGAATCCTGATCCAGACAGAGCGAAGGTCTCAACTCATGAATATTCATTTGTTTACACTAACTTTTGGTAACTTTTTTCCTTGCTTGACTTCTGCGAGCGTTTGATCACGTAACCTCATTAACATTCATACCCCAAACATTTACCAAAGCAAGATTGGCAAACTCACTGACCATACTCAGCCAATCAGGTAGCGAGGGGCGTGGTCCTCCACCGTCAGCGCGGAGGTGGGCGGGGCTGTACAGGTACTGCATACACTCACGCGCTTCTTCCAAACACAATAGTTCATTCACTCTGGGACGCACACTGAACGAGCTCATCTCAGTCACATAGCGGATCTCGTTATTTGGTCGCCTCTCTGGAAATGTCTAAACTGCACGTCTGATAATGTTGGGAAGAAAAATACCTGGGTCAGGTCTGTTGAGCGCAGCTGCAGGAATGGACCGGGGGAGGACAGGAGAGAGGCTGCACGCAGCGCTGGCTGGCCTGCAGGAGCTGCACTTCCTCCGGGACAAACAGAGTGCCATGGTGCACTGGGCTCTGACCCTGAACAGAGAGGACATCAAAAACGAGACATCAAAACACGAGAATGTGAGCACAGAGGAGCTAAGACTGGAGGCAACACTTACTCTACTCAAACAACAGCTGGTAAGACAACTTATTAATCATTCTGTGGTGACAATTGTATATAATTTCTAACAGATGGGGCACAGGAATATTAAAGCATAAATGCACATTTAAATGTACTTTGTATTTAATAATAAAACGGAATCACAGTAAAAAAAATAGGTTCTGACTTGTTCAAATGTGAGTTACAGAAATGTTGTTTATATTAATAACAATCAACAATGGGCCATTTAAATATTTTGTGTATCAAATATAGTATTTTTATTGTACCTTTACAGCTTTTATTTGCCATACTTTCATGGAGCTTTGACAAAGATATCATCTTAGAGAAGCAAACTGGATTTAATAGCTCTAGTCATATGACTATTTATATAAGCCAAGTAAAAAATGCTCATGAGAAATGCTTACAGCTGACAAAAACATGTCAAATGCATTAATGATTCTTTAAAACGCTTCACACATTTTGGTTGTGAAGTCAGTTCTTATATTAAGTAGATTTTCCAGCAGCAAATGGGAATCCTTGCATAAAATATACATTCCCATGTGCTTTCACTGTAGTGAGGATTCACTGGTGTATTTTTTGCATGGTTCGGCAGTGCCCTTGATGATTGAATCCAGTGCTGAATCACAAGCTCAGCTGGGGGTCATATAGTGTGGGGTCATAAATCAAGGGCTCTGAGGGGGGCCAGTCCGTTTCTGATGATTAACCCAATTTAATGAGAATGGCAACAGAGGAACTGTGGCCCGGTTGGCGACACAGATCTGACCCCGCAGCCGATGCACGTTTGAACTATTTGGACTTTTGTTGAACCCTTCTAATGCTCAATGGTCAAAGTGACTCTGGTCTATAGACATAGACAGCATAGTGTTCTTACACCATTTGAATCCATCACTAAATGGCATCCTTTTTCCAAAGCACAAGAAATTGCAGAGTGGATATCATCTACACTAAGAGCTCCACCAATGCAGATATATGTGTGCACTAAGATTCTGATATACTGTTTATAAGTATATTTCCAGGAAAAGTAGCCTAAATAGAAGTAAAAAAAAGTTTTTGTAGTGAATTACATGGTTTTAGTTATGCTCTGCTCTACATTATCAGCTAGTTTAACAATCTTCAAAAAGAACGACTTAATTAGTCAAAATATCTCGGAACCATAAAAAAAAAAAACATCTGGCAGGTTTACCTTCATATTTATTTAAATATCCGTACACAGCTACAACAACACCCTTAAGTTTAGAAAACCCTTAATTATATATTAACCCTATTATCAATAAGGATTTTCTCAGTTTAACTGGTTTGTTTTAACTGGTTGCATTATTCACACAACCATAGTTTACAGTAATACCCTCAGATAAAATCGGATTAGTATTCCTCATTCGTCTCTTTCACTAACCGGTAAGTACAAAGAAGACTAAAATTTGTGCATTGTCATGAGTTTGGCACAGGTGCGACTCTTTACTTTGCAAAGCTGGTTTACAGTCAACCACTCAAGACTTTTCTTTATTTGGCATTGTCATTTCCTCTTGTTCCTATAAATTTAGTTTATACACTAGTTTGTGTTCCTCTCCAGGAGAGAGATTAGTAATCGTACAGCACTTCCCCCGGGCTACCCTTTATCCTTGCCTAGTTAATAGTCAACCACTTTCCTTCTTTATTTGCTTCCTCTCTCTCTGTCTTTTCTCCTCTTGTCTACGTCGTATAACAGCAGGAGCCATATCAGCCATTAAATGTCTGGAAGCATTCAGTTTTCCATGTTCTCCTGTGGTTAGTTTGGAATCAGACTAAAGAATAGCTGAACAATGAACACTTAGTTCTGTTGTGCTTGACTGACTTGGAGTTTTTTGCACTTCACATTTCTCAAACTTTCAGCTTTGTATTTGAATCATGAATACTGCGTTTATGTCTGCAAATGTGGTTAATACATGTACTAAACACTGCATGATGCATTAAATAAATTGTATGTGATAATGCACAACGTGAAGGTGATTTATTTGCATACTGATATTTGCGAATGTGTCTTGTACCTGCAGACACGTCTGCGCAAACAGGATGTGGGATTGAAGACTCATCTCCAGCAGCTAGATCAACAGATCAATGACCTAAAACTGGATGTGTGTAAAGCATCCACTGAACACCTAGAGAGTGACAGCAGACCCAGTTCAGGTGGCTAAACATACCCATTCAAATATCACTAATTTCTGCTCCATTGTCCAGCACCAAATTGAACTGTAAACTGTTTGTTTGAATGGCCTTTATATTGGACATAAGTGACAAATAGCACACTTTATCTTTAAAAAATTACAGCTTTTTAGAACCGAAGGACAAACTTTTTTGCTGCAAATATGAACTCTGTATCTAATCTAACAGTGCTAATTTCTACTCCCAGGGTTCTACGAGCTCAGTGATGGTGGTTCAGGCTCTTTGTCTAATTCATGCACCTCCGTCTACAGCGAGAGTCTCTCTTCCTCATCTCAAACCAGTCTGCTTCCTCATCTCCCCACCTCATATGCGCCTCATGGGCGTAGTGGTTCCGGACAGACCGGTGTGTCCCGTCGTTGTTCTGCTGATGAGAACACTGCCCAGTCAGATGCACCACGATCAGGAGTGAAGCTCAGTAGCAGCTGTATACGAACAACATCGGCTCGAGCTGAAAGAATAAGACAAAGACCTGTTTCCACAGGTAGGTGTGAAAATGTGTTATTTGCGTAAAGTTTGAACAAAGAAATATGGGGTATATTGGTAGTATATTGCTATAATCACAAATAACTTAACTTATGAAATATATTAATATATAAATATATTAATATTACATTATCTTGATGCCATTTTACTTGTGTCTTTCTTTCAGGGGACCTTGACCGAATGCTTGCACCTGGTTTTGGCTCCTTCAAATTCACTGATGTGAATAGCTCCACCCCTTGTGGTAGCCTCCAAAACCCCTCAGTAGACCCCAAATACCAAAATAACCTGGTGTCTAGCAATGGCACAGAAGTGTACTGTTATCCCAGTCCACTGCATGCTGTGGCCTTACAAAGCCCCATCTTTAGTTGCACCGCTGATCAGGGAAATCCAGTAGCACTTGATGGAATGCCTGAAGAGGGTCTTGAAGAGAAAACCCAAAACCCAAATGAAGGGTCCACAACTTCCAGGACTGCTGGATACATCAACAAGCTCCTACAGCGAAGCACCAGTAAGATAAACCTGTTAAGCATAAAACGAAATGACACTGTTGGCGGTACACAGGAGCAAAGACCCAGATCCCAAGAAATGTCCTACGGACAGCTGAACGGTCCTCAACTGCTGGGATCTTTTCAGCAAATATTAATGCCCTTAGAAAATGCACTGGAGACTGGAAAAACATCTTTGTCACTAAACAGCAATCAGCAGCAGAGGAATACATGCGATCTAGAGCCCAATTCCGAAGCAGCTGATGTCCAGACATTGTACCATGTCACACACTCAACACCTTCCATGGATCTCCAAAAGAATCACTTTCCCATAAAGAATGTCACAAGCAAGGCTAGTACTGAATCTGAGATTGGACTCTCAGACAAAGGGAGTGGACAGCTTTCCAAGGATCTATCTATGGTCCCAAAGTCAGTAGAAAGGAGATCAAGTTTTACCTTCAGAAGAGAAGATGTTAGAGCTTCTTTAGGCGATAAAGGCAGCACACCTCAATCAGAATTTGTCCATGCACAGTTTGTTCCAGCGGGATCTCAGAGGGTAAAAGTGCGTCAGGCAGACAAGAAAACAAAATCCGTAAAACTGAGAAAGAAGAGCTCTGAGAAACCTTCAGCAAAGAAACAGCAGCATAAACACTTGTCTCGAGAGTTCTGCACAAAAACACAAGCTGACTCAAAACAGTCCAGCTCATGCAAAGGGAGAGTAACAAATCTGGAAGAGTCCCAGATTAACTCTTGCTCTGATTGCAGCTGTAATGGACTTTTCAACTCGCACTCCATCCAGAACAACCCTCACCTTCAACAAAGCCAAACATCCAAGACCACCAAATCCCGTAAAGCCCCAGAACCTATGCACCTTCCTCTAGATCAAGCCAAAAAGAAACAAAGCTCTCGGAAATGGCCTTCTTCCTCTGAGATCCCTTTGCCCCCAGCTCTCCAAACCCAGAGATTCAAAGAGATGTTAAACTCTCGAAAGGGGGCCATGGTGAGGAGTGTTAGTGCCAGGCCTCGCTCAGGTCAGTGGGGTTGTCCTCCACGGGCTCTTCCCCACTCACTTTCCACCTCCTCTTACTTCAGTTACTTGGAATCTAGATATCCAGCAGCCCCAATCTCCAGCCGATACCCGCCTCGTTGTGAGTCAGAGTTTTCAGAGTACTCTGCAGAGTGTGCATCACTCTTTCACTCTACAATCGCAGCAAGCAGTGATGGAGAGATGAGCGACTACACCACAAACCGGTTTGGAGACAGTGAGTCCAGTCAGGGCTCTCAGACGGCCTCAGACTCGGACAGCAGTCTCTCGCTGGATGAGGAGGACGTGTTGGAGGAAGAAGAGGAAGATGAAGGTGGTTTAGTGTGGGCTCAGGCTGCGATGGGGACCACAGCAGCGGGCTTTTCTCTTCAGCAACACCATCGACCAGAACCAGCATCCTGTCGCATCAAAGCTTCCAGAGCGCTGAAGAAGAAGATCCGCCGCTTTCAGCCAGCGTCACTCAAGGTTATGACTTTGGTGTAGCTTCACTAAAGCTTGGAATGGTTCCTGTTGAGTAAACCTTTAGCTTTAACTACAATTTGGCACTTGCATGGAGCCATTTTTGGACTGGTTATGGTTTACTTGCACTTGTGAGCCAAGCAAACTTGTAAGAGTATTGGAGACATCAAATGGCCAAGTCTGATAACTGATCTCTACTGCAGAGATCAGTTCTGCAGAGTTTTGCTCTAACCCTGATTAAAACTTGCCTCTAGCTTTCTAGTAATTCGTTTGCTCAGGTGTGATTGATTTAGGGTAGCAGCTGAACTTTGCAGGAATAGGAATCTCCAGGAACGATGTTGGCATATATTGTAAATAAGGTCTTTGCATATCTTTTAATATCTTTGCAAAATTACTTGTAATCAAAACCACTGTGTAAATAGCACAATGAAAACTGCTTTGGGAACAAAACTGTACTTGATGTAACTCAATAAAAATGTTGCTTTTCCACATTCATTTCAGCTGTGCATATAATTTTTCTTTCAAAATAGTTGATTTCCCTCACAATTGCATATAATCTATATAACATACTCTTAAATTATAGTACAAACACAACTTGCAGAAACTTATAGCAAATTAATTATTATTTACATACCAGAAGAGTTTTCAAGAGTCTATCTCAAGCTGTGCTTGTATCTGTGCAGGCTTTTTATCCATACAAGACAAGATCCCTAGACAGTAATTCTATTGTTTTCAATTAATCTCTGAACAAGTTGAGGGTTTTGAGGCTGCCGAGCTGTTAAGGATAGGGAAAAAACAGTTAAAGTAACAGTTGACAGACAGACGATCGAAAGAGTGGACGATCTCTAAATCTCATTCTTTCACTCAGTCTCAGAATCTCTATTAAAATTCCTGTAGTGTCATAGAGGTTAGAATGGGGTTTAGGGTTCTGAATAGACTTAACATAGGTGAAGACTAGATGGACCTTGGGCCTCTGAATGTGTTTTATCTTTGCTAGCCTTGGTTGAAAGGAGCTTAACTCTGTAACAGACTTTAGAATTTCATCAACTTTTACTTACAATTTACTGCTCTGCTTGGTCTTATCACCATGGCAATGAACTCATTCAATACAACTAACCATATATTTTAAGTTCTGCTTCTGGCTTTGGGAAGGGGGTTTTTTTTCTACAAAAAGCACCTGACATCCAAAGTACTGCACTGAAAGTCCTTTGTAGTTGTGTGCTTTCATCTACAAACTAAACTGACTGATATTTTTGTGTCAATTAACCATATAATTTTAATGCAGCTTAATGTGCAATGTTGTTTCTTATTAACAGCTAACAAAAAACCACAAGGTTGTTAATAGATTAACTTTAATCAAGACTTACAATGCAACTCCTGATACTAAAATACAATTGTTAGTTCAAGCTAGTTTCATTTAAGATGAACTCTAATTTCCTCTAAGTGCATAGTGGCATAAAACCCAAAGTTGCATCTGTGACTGAAAACAGCAAGCATAACAGGAGATTAAAGAGTGAGCATAGGTCACACTGTTTTTCTTTGACGCTGGGTCAAGGCCAGCAAGCCTGACCCTGTGTCTGCATTCACCTCCACCAGCTGTCTAGCTGGATCATCTCACACACTCTGATGCCTTACAATGGAGCTAGTCGACAGGTTCAACACAGAGGTCATGACCACACACTCTCAAACCTTCCTTTCTCAGTTTAGACTCTAACCTTGACCTTCCAATGCTTTTAGTTGTCTAAATGAGTTGCATTGTGCTTACCCTTCATTTCAGATGTAGATTAAAGCTTGATTTATTAAAATGTTTAACACAAGTAAAGCTGTTAAATTATCCAGATATGTTAGTCTACAGTCGCCCCCCAAAGCAGTATTTAGAAACTTAATTGACTGGTAATAATGTCAAAAAGTGTTTAATGTTACTTCTGTTGCATATTGTAGTATCTAGCTAGCATATCTAGTTTTTTATCTATATAGGGAAAGTCGAATAAATCATGCCATGATAACTTAATACCATACTCTCTGACCCAGTTCTACTATGTCTTTTTGTTGTACAGTTGACCTTTAAAATGCTTGTTTAATCATGTAAGATCTTACAAGGCAGTGTTATTAAGGCAACACAAAAGCATGATGAACAGCTTTGAAATCTTGTTTCAGAATATGTTCACACATATAGTAAATAACACCAATTATTTGTAATTACCTGAGAACGTATATGAAAAGGTCATGTAAACGCCTTAAACATTGTTCTTTTATCGCATAAGCACCATTAACAATCTACACAAAACCTAATGGGACATCTTGGGTGTTATCCTAATTTCATGCTGCATCAAGAACCAAATTCCACCAAAAAAAACCCTCAAATTCAGCTTGCATATCTGCTTCTGACTTAAAAAGTAATAGAATTGGGGCTTTAATGTAGCAAACATGCCAATAAAACCCCAAAAGATGACCACTCTATGCTAATACGTGATTTCATGCTCTTCTATAGCACAGAAAGATGAGGGAGAAAGAGAGATGAAAAGGGTAGTGAGAGAATCAATACACATCAGGTTAGACATACAGGACAACATCAAGTTAGACATACAGGACAAAAGATGAAGAGGCAGACAGACGGCTGGAATAGCTGTGATTTCTGGTTATCCACAGGAGGCATATTACTCTGAAGGGTTACTGCTGTTATTAGGGATCTCATTATGGCTCAAGTCTTCCATGCACAGTTAACACCCGCTGGGACTCCAGCCTCCACTGACCTGGACAGCCTTTGAAAGATTAATCCACATGGACGATTCGGTTTGAACATGCAAAACGTTTCCTTAGAGGTTTGATATTAATATTCAGATATATATATATAAGATTCAGATATGTCCAACTTTTAAACAATGGTTTACACTGCCAATCTAAACCTAAATAAAACCCAACAAATAAAAAAAAATGGCAATGTATAAAACCAAACCACATTTGTTTCCTATAAAAATTAACCACTAGACTGTCGCATGATTATTTGTTGATACTGCTGTGTTGTGTTTAGTTTGAAAGTGTGCTGCTAGCTGCTCTGTGTCAATGTCACATCTCTAATACAATGTTAACGTGACAGACAAGTGAAACAGGGTTTTTAATGGGGTTGAGAGATAGAGAGAGAAACCACAAAGGAACAGTGGCCCTCCAACAGACGGGTGATAATTAAAGCCAGGATGGCGGGAGGGAGAAAAGCAAGAGGAGAGGGGGGATGCTTTCTTTTAGTGATGAGGTAATCCCCAGTCCAAACACACGGCTGCCCACTGTCATCTGTGTCACAATTCACTGACTGCCCCCCTGTTCAACAGATGTCTCCTCTAGCAATGCTACAAGTCTCTCTCTATTCTCTCAGCCCGTAATTTTGTGCATGCACAGAGCATGAAAACTCAGCCATTGTTGTTTTGCAGCAAAGCTTAACAGGAAGACAGTTTCATACAGTTCTGGAAAGCTTTTCATACGCAGATGCATTTGGAGAATAAGGAGGGGTTTGATATAAAGTTTGCATTGAACGTGTTGACAGGTGGGAGATTGGAGGCGTCTTCACCACCATGATGAGAATGATTTAGGCGATCTCTTTGAAAACCAACACACATACACATGCAAAACCTGCCCAAACTTTTAACAAGGTTGACTCCATCTCCAAAATGAGCATTTTGTCTCATGCCGTTCAAAACTTGTAAAAGCTTCATTCATCCTCGGAACACAATTTAAGATATTCTGGATGAAAAGCGGGAAGCTGTCCCATTGACTGTCAAGTAATGGACACTGTCAAGGCCCAGAAAAGCAAGAAAGACATCGTTAAAATCAGTACTTTGATGATACGGAAGAATGGAGTAACAGTATTTTCTAAATTGTAACACAACATTATTTTATGGGTTTTTTAAACAAATAAATGCAACTTTAGTGAACATTAGGGGGGGGAAATGCTCATTTCCTTACTGCACATACACACTTCTAATAACCAGCGCGACCTGCTCGTCAAGGCCAGTGTCCTGACTCCATTCACATTCATGAGTTCAGGGGTTCCTGTCCCTGCCTGCATCCATTCATATGTACAGTAACCAGAAGGACAAAGGGTATGACCACCCCTCCCCCTCGAGTGTGTGTGGGATTGTGTGTGTGTGTATCCCAGAGAATGGGGGCTGAGGTGAAAGAGGTCACTGATGAAAGAGGACACTGTGAGATCTAAGATCTGACTATGAGGTCTGTGTTTGAGTATGAAGAGCAATAAGATTCAGTTATAAATATACTACTTGCTGCTCTCTCAGGCTCTAAATGGATTTTTTGGTTACACTTTATTCTGATAGTCCACTTCACATTACACCAACTATGAGTAGCTTTGTTATAATCATATTTTACAGTGTGGAGTTTGAGCCACGCAAACAGACTAGTTCTAGTGTGATTTTATCCTTCTAATCCCAAAACACGTTTCAGCATTATTCTGCAACAGTGAAGATTGCAGTGTTATTTATGGCCACATTTTTTAAGTGTCTTATTGTAAAACTAAGGGGTCAGGCAACATTATTTTCTGTGGTAATCAGCATTACGTCACAGACACAAGGAATAGTTCAAGAGTTCACAGTGAGCCGAGGGACCACAAACACATCCACAGTGACTCTCACCAACAGGGTATTGTTAGTATAAAAACCAATGTTCATGTGCATGAATGCACATGTGTTGTCTTCCATGTTTCTTGCCTGTAAATGTTTTTGGAGAGAGGATGTTGAGTGTTATGTCGGAGCACATCCTTGGTTCCTCTGTTGTCAACAGCTCCAGACAGGTGGTGTTCTCCCCCCGACAGAAGCCATCCGAGGCTCCTAACGCTCCTTCTGCCCTGGAAGCAGCTCCAAACAACTTCCAGATGTTTCTCCAGCACTTCCTTTAAGCCATTTAAGAAAAACAGGAAATGGATTAACTAACCTGCTTTATTCTCATGCCAATGTTCAGTAGCAGTCAAATTACTTGCCAGGATCACCCATAATCCCAGTTCACTCTTGGAAATGTCTAGTCAGGGATGCATATGCAACATTGAACATTTTGGAGTCAGTATTTTTTTATTAATTTTTTTAGGAAATTTAAAATTGTATTCAGCAAGCATGTGATCTCAATGATCTAGAGCAGAGATGCACAAAACAAGAGCATATCTTTAATTATTATTATTATTATTTTAATTTTTTTTGTTTGTTTCTTTAAAAAGTCATTTAAATTGTTTAAATAATGAGAAAAAAAAATAATTTTAATATAACTGGATACAAAATGTCCTTTTTTGCCCATGGCCTTCAGTCAAGTTTGAGTTTTGGTCCTTCATATTGAAATTTTGGGCATTTAAATTACCTGGGGATGAAAAACTACAACTATTGAAATAACTACATATTTCCATTCTCTGAAGAAAAGGTGAAATCACAAACAAAGTGATTCCTAGATGTTCCTGTGTGGCCCAAACACTGTGGGACAAGTTGCACACCAATGTTTTATGCCTAGAGATTGACACATATTTAAATCCCTGAGTATGTGCAATAATATTAGTAATGCTTTCCTTGACATCCTGATGATTTCAAAAAGCCTTTTCCACGGCTGTTGTGGGAAACAGATAAGTGTTAAAATGAGGTTCATTTGTTGTGTTGGTGCTGACCACATCAAAGACCTTGCAGAAGAACAGATGGTCTTTCCTGTCCTCCGCACCACGCAAGGTCTCAAGATAACAGAAGACTCAGAGGAAATATAGGATATCCCTCAGAGAGCTGAGGTTTAACCGAATCATTCTGCTCCGCACCGGCTGATGAATTTTATCCGTGTCTCTAAGGTAATATGGAGAATTGAATAGGAACAATTAGGATTTCCTCTCAAGCTTCTGTCAGGATTTCCTTTCTTTTTGAAACTTCTACTTCCACCAATGAACGTGCAGCTCTTCTGAAACTGTTAAAACACATTGGTTCAGGTTGTTGCTCTGTCTAGAGTGCCAACTTTTCAAAGCAGTATTTTTTTGTTTTTAAAAGCATCCTAAAAGTCATGCCTGACAAAGAGAGACAGTGTTTTTATTGGAGCTTCAACACTCCTGGTTACATCCATAACACTTCAGCAGACAATAAGCTCAGACTCAGCAGGACGTGTCTTTTCATCTCTCTGCCCCAGTCAGACACCTCTCTCTCCTCCCTTCCTGTATCTCCTCCTGCACGTGTGAGAGCGTTTGCCTGGGCAGAAGCCATAAAACCATTGGAAGTTCTGCTACAATGGCCGCTTAAAAGACACTGATTCTTCAGCTCAAGACCTAATGGACTCTTAAGCATGTCACTTTTGTTAAGAAAATAAGTACTCAAATTAAATTTTGACATACTGTATTTTTGCTTTGAATAACTATGTTTTCTACAAAACGTTGAACCTTCAGAAACCTTCCATCTGTTTTGGGACCCTTACTGCTCATTTCGGCGGGTATATATATTTATAATAATTTGTAATCACGATTAATCACATCCAAAATAAATGTATTATATGTGTATGAGTACTGTGTGTGTGAATGTATATATATTTAAAATATTCACCTTTTTATACATATCAAATATGAAAATTTGTAAACAGTATGTAAAACGATGTAAACAGTAAATATGTTTAATATACAACAATATTTTTTCTTAAATATATACATGCATGTGTTTGTATTTATATATACATATACAATATGCAAACAAACTTTTATTCTGGACATGATTAATTGTGATTAATCATTTAACAGCACTAATATACAAAGTTGGAAACAAAATTACTGAAGCAGGTTTTACAATAAAATACTTCTTAATACTTAAAAAAAGAAATCATGTTTAATTTATTCTGGTACTTGCTGTTTATTAGTAATTATTTGTGAAATTTGCAAGCAATTTCTGAGTTAAAATAGTTTCTAAATCCTGCTATACCACAGTTTACCAGAGTACACATCTGTTTGGAGCAACTGTCAGTTATACAGGCTAATGTAATTTATCAGCATTTATCTCTCGACTCTCTCATGCCAGCAATAATATACAGCAAAACGTGCAAAATAAACTGTGACCTGCAGGTTCTGTTATCAGGTGTAGGATTGGGGTTGGATGGTACGGACATGTCCCTGCATATGCAGACAAACCATTACTTTTGGCTCTCTCAATGCAACATAAAGAGCAAATCACAATTCATATGCATTCTAGACTAGCCATTTCAAGTTTAAAATACCAGCGAGATGAATGGCCGATACCAGGCATCATATTCTGTATCATCTGTCCAGATTGAGAAACCAGGCTATTGGAAGATCATATAACGATGAACGATAAGCCTCATAATTTCCCACACATTATATACATTATTGTTGATTATATTCATACTACTACAGGTACTTGTAAGGGATCTTGTAAGTAACAAGATCATAAAACTGTGCAATTTACAGGAAATAGAGTGCAGTGCTCTTTAACATATACGTGACAAACATGAGTCATAATAATGCATAATTGTTAACCATAGACATATATAATTGAAGTGTATATATGGTATTTTACTGTTATTGTTCCAAACGAATGCTTTAATTAGCAAGGCATGCATTAAATCAAAAATGATAGTAAAAAGATTTTTGATATATCAAAAGATTTTTATTTTGAATAAATGCTATTCCTTTGAGCTTTATATTAGACAAAAATACTAAAAATAAAAAAACAAACAAACAAGCAATCATTTTAATGGTTTTTAGCAAAATGTAAGAACTTAAGTTTCTTTAGCAGCAAATCAGCATATGAATAATTTCTGAAGGATCATGTGACACTGAAGACTGCAGTTTGCATCACTGGAATAAATTTCATTTTAAAATTATAATAATTAAATAGAAAACCTTTATTTTAAATTGCAATACTATTTAACAATTGTACAGTTTTTTAATTCTGCAGATAAATGCAACTCTATAGTGAACATAAGAAACTTACTAAAAAAGTACAAAATATTTTGGGTTATAATAACATTTTCATTGTTATTTTTAAGCATAATGATTCTATTATGTATTTGCAAAAGCTTTATAAACTTTAGAGGTTTAAATAGGTAGTTTAGTAAGAGGGCAACAACAAAACCTGATCTCTACCAATGTTCAAATCAAACTTATGCCTTCCTCACAAACTCTCAGAGCAGTCTCGCTGGTGCTGCATGACCTTTCATTTGTTTGCCGTCTCAGTTGAAAGTGAGTTTGAGCTCTCCACCCACTCCTTCAGACACCGCTGAGCATCATTACACTGTTTACTCGAAGGGAAAAATGGAGCTTATTCTATTTATCACCTTCAAGGAATAAGTGAACCAAAACAGCTTGACCTACAAGCTCATTGCTCAAACTTTAGGGAATATCCAATTAAATTTATACCTAGTGTTCTGTGTTTAGTGCTTGTTATAGAGGAAAACATTATCTCCTCTGGGTCCCGGGACTCTCCCTAGAATTGTATTTCAGCGTCTCACAGGAGGAGTGCAGCATGAGCGGGCATCTTCTTTACCAAAATTGGGGCGTGTTGGTACATGCCCTGATTTTAGGCTCTGTCTCTGTTTGGGATCCCACTTCTGTCATTACCTCATCTCCCAAAAACAGAGCCACTGAAGAAAGAGTGAAAGGGAAGGCTACCCAACTTTGCATATTCATGGGGAGAATATAACACGGTGGAAATGACTGCTGCTTATCTTGTTGACAATCAACACGACTTGTCTATAATTGAGTAAATCAAATGTTTTTTTCCCTGTTGGTTTTTGATAGCAGTTGGGTATTTTATGTTTGACAAATTACATTGTGCAAAGGTGAACTTGTTAATGATGTCACTGTGTCTTAAACACATTTAAAGTGACAGTTCACTGTTGTTATAAGGCAAGAAAGTGAAGTTACAGGGGAAATTAATTTACAGATCAAAAAGTAATACACACATTATAATTGTCTTTACATAAAATGTGATCTATAAATGTGATATATATATATATATATATATATATATATATATTTATAGAACTATTATTAGAATTCTTATGATTGACTCAATATATGCAATATATAAAATAGAAAATCAATAAAACACAATAAAAATAAATCAATAAATCAATAAAAAATATCAATTAATTCAACATATTAAGCTTAAATAAATACAGAAAATATTATTAGACTTTTATTTTATTTTTTATTTTTTGGAGGTGGGGGATTTGTCACCCTTAGTGTTAGCTAAATGTCAGTTATTTAACATTAAAATCCTTAATATATTTTTATTTATTATTTACTATATTATAATTTAAAATAATTAGTTGTTTAATTATTAGTTATTATTTAAAATATTTGTAATTATGTCTGAAGATAATCTTATTCAGATCCAAATAGAAGATGCCTTATGTTGCTCGTGAATGCTTGGCAAACCAAAATTCTACAATAAGTAGAAGTATAACATAATCTAAGTGGGTAATGAAACTATCCTAACTATATAAATATATGTACAATAATCATAATTCATATACTTATTACTTTTATATTTTAAATTAATTGTTCTCTTAATTACTTTGCCATATTCACTCAACATTGCTGGTGGTAACATCTACAAATGTGAGGTGAGGGTTCATCCTCTGTGTGGCCCATTCCATTAAGTTCTTGCTCCAGAATAGATCTATGCCAGCTTGATAGATGATGATGTCAGCAAATCTCTGAGCTTCACTGAATCAGTGGCTAAAATAGCAAAATTAAAAGAATTTAGAGTCTAAATCCCTTTATTTTTGCCATTTTAGACAATGATAAGACACTTTAATGCTTCAGTCTAAAGGTAAACTACCTTACGAAGACATTTAAGAAATTAAATGAATCAAAATTCAATTTCACTTGTTGCTTTCTTTCTTTTTTGGAACATTAGTTCTTAGTTACCGACAACATTAAGGGAAGTAAATAATGTTATTTTTGGCTATAATAGCCCTTTAAGAACACAATGCGGGTATGATAGCAGAAGAAACCAGCAACCTTAATGAGTTTACTACACGTTTTCATCCACCTCTATCTTCTCATCTTTTCTCTTTGCTTGTTATTTTGTACTAAAGTGGGTGTTTGAAGACAGATTGCTAAGTTTGGATGTGACTTTTTCATTATGTCCCATAAATTCCTGAGGAGATAACATTTTCTGGATACTTTGCTCTAGCCATAAAATCCCATAAGACATTGCCATTAGCAGAGTGTTGACACGAGGCATGCGACAGCTGATTGATGGATGTTAAAAGCCCGACACGCTGCAGCAGTTGCTAAACAAGGACAGCGAGAAAAAGAGAGGCCGAGAGAGTTAAGGAAATACAATCCACACTCTCTTTGCAGCAGATAAGACGTCTTTGTCCTCTGTTGTCAGCGAGACACGTGAAAGACTTTAGACAAAGCAGCATGGGTGGGAAATTAAAAAACGTCTCCAAATCTCCACTCATCCCCTCAAAACAAAACGCCTTCATTAGCATTACGCACAACATCTGCTGCTAGACATTAATCCAGCTCTGAAGGATTGTCTCACAAAACTCTGTTGTTCTGAAGACACTTTTGAGGTATTACGATAATTGCTAGATTTTTATATGATCTGGATAAGATGGTGCTTGCCTGTGCAAAACCCGTCGGCACAATGTTAGGGTGCAGTGGTTGTTAGTAAGGCGTTCTGGGTGGTTGCTAGGTGGTGCAGTTTTTTTATTATATTTCACAAAAAAATTGTAAGTTTGATCAATTTTCAAGTTAACCGTTTAGAACAAGCTACATTTTGAGATATCATTCATGTATAGCACAAACAGTGCGAGATGAGGTCTATAGGTATTTTTTTAAGGTCAAATCTGCTGTAACACTTGTTAACTATTAACTACAATTTTTCCCTCAATACATTATTGATCTGTGCTTAATAATTGTAAGGTAGTTGATTAGGGATGTAAAATAAAGTCATTATGCATGTCAATAAACAACAGTTGTAACAGTAAAATTTGCTCTTTAGCAGAAGCTATTTGAAGGCATTAAGCATTATAACACTGTCTCACCAACGGATTCTCTGCAGTGAAGGGGTGCTGTCTTTTGTCACATGCACTTTTACAAACAGTTTGGACTGAAATGTGTGTTGAGAGTATGTATACAACCACCATACAATGATAAAGATCCACCAGTAGTTTTCTTTTAATTTGATAAAAATAAGTTGCCCCTTCTGAAATCAAGTCATTCTCGAATGCATGTCTGTGTGGCTTTACACTGACAGAGGCCACTCCCACAATAGTTGATTGACAGCTGTGTGTCACACAGACTGAACTGGGGTGCTTCTCATTTCTTATTTGTGCATCCTCGTTTCCTTTCCTCGCTTCCTTTCCTTGTGTCTTAGCTCCACCTCTTCAGGATGCGAGGGAAGGACACAGGGAAAAGATGCGAGGACGGAGGAATGGAAGCAAGTGAAATGATATATCCTCGCTCCCTTTAGCGTCACTTCAAAGCGTCGTCAAGT
>JAUMHP010000015.1:2675505-2687760 GCA_032361065.1 Enteromius trimaculatus
GAAATGGTAATATTGTGTATCTGGAATGAATTTTAGATCTTTAAGTCCATCTCATGAAAAATCGGAGCAGAAATAAAGGTGTTGCTTTTATATTTTTGTTGAGTGTATATATATATATATATATATATATGTATGTGTGTGTGCGTGTGTGTTTAAATGGTAGGCCATGTGGTGGTGAGCCGGCAGGACCAAAAAATGCCAGGGCTGAACTGGGCCGAAAAATAACACAGTTTTAGATGCCTTACTGCATGTTTCACCGCAGTTTTAAAGAGAAATGGCACTAAAATACATGAACCCTGGCACATTTGTTTTACGTAGATACAGTTATGTATTGTGGAGGTTCAGAACTAAAATATCTGTGGGCTGCTGCTAAAAGTTATTGCTCTATCATGTTGGAAATATGCCCTACACCAAATCCAACCCTAAAAATACCCGATGTTAGAAATTGCAGAAATTATATAAAATAATGAAAAAACGCATTTGTTGATGCAACCATGCCATTTACACAGCTGTGAACTGTTTTGTTGAACTGTAGTTACATGGGATTCGAACATGCTCCATGTAAATCATCATGCATAGCATTTAATAATTAATCTGACTCAATAAGACCAAGAACATCCATTTATCAATCCCTCTAGAATTTTCTGATTGCAAGAGTTAATATTGATCCCTATTATTTTTGTGACAGCTTGCAACTTTGTCTTAAAGCATGCATAGAGCATGAATTTGAGGGATAAAGAAAGCAATATCAGCTGATCAATATCTATGAATCCCAGGCCAATCAAATCGATCAGCATGTTGTTAATGCTAAACCGATCTTTCACTTCTGCAATTAATTTTATTTGAAAGCATAGACCCCATTCACTCTACAGCACAAAAAAAATTATCTTCAATTACTGAGGAAAACGTCTCTGCACAAATTAAATGCACGAAACAATAACAAAGCAAACACTGAACACTAATTAAATTAAATGGGTAAAACCATAACATTCTTCAAAATGTTTTTATTTTTCTATGTATATTTGTGGTAGTACGTGCATGATAGAATTTTCATTTATGAGTGCACTATCCTGTTAATAAACCTTTTAGTCAAATTGCTATCAATGGCACATGTAACCTTGTCAAATGAATAAATAAAACCTTATTTTATTGTAAGCAAACATTATGTTGTCACACATTAGCAGAGTCATTCTCATATTATCCATTTTATCCTAATGAGAAAATACATTTTCAAATGCATGAAAATGACGCTGAATATGTAGCCATCTTGGCCCGCAATACTCTACTTCCACAAGCTACTTTTAGGGTCAAATTTAGACTTTTATAAAATGCAATTTAACTTTTTTTTTTTTCCCCAAAACCAAATTGTAATCCTTCCTTCATTTTTCAGATTCACCGATTGAGGCGATTTATACTTCTGTGTAATGAAGATACAGTTTTCAAGCTCTAATTTTGCCCATTAATAATTAACCGCCTTTTAGCGTATGTGTGTGTGTTTAAAGTATACGGTGACGCTGCATGTGGCTGCCTGTCACAGAGCAGAGGATTCTGGCCCATTTTAAGATCCGAGGTGCGGTTGAACCACACGTCGTTGCGTAGACATTTTATCCTGGCCACCTGTAGCCCAGCGAGGGGAGCAACAGTAAATCACGTGACCGCTTCCCAGAGACGAAACCCTAATCCCGAGCTTGATCGGGCCGGTCCAGGGATGGAAGGCATGGTGAAACTCGAGGCGACAGCTTCACCAAGGAAGAGGCGGAAAAGTGGTCCCTGTGCTCGCCTTGTTGTGTCAGCACGGCCCCATTAATGTCACTTTAGTGCCAGCGGCCCCTCCCTCCACACGTGCTATAAGTGTGTGTGCGCAAGATCACAGGAGCGGGAATGAGCGGGAATGCGGGGTGTGTTCCGGCCCCTGTGGATACTCTACACCCTCTTCACGCCTGACGAGCTGTCAGAGGTTATTAGTGTGACCTGCCGGCCATCCTCGGAGGGAATACGAGATCCCGCTGATGCGCTCGGATCTGATCCGCGCTGGAGGAAGCAGGTGAATAACATGGGCTTGAATGCAAGCTTCACCTGCTTATTTGCACAAATATATTTCTATTTCATTATCTCTGTAACCAAAAGCTACTAGATGCATGCATGCATTTTTATGACAGGTCCCAAAGCAAAGGCTGTGGAGTGCAATCCCAGAATGCTTTGCAACGTGCTCCCAGAATGCATTGCAAGTAAAAAAGAAAGAAACTATTACTATTGAACTACCACTCAAAAATGTTTGAGAAAATAACACCTTTATCCAACAAGGATGCATTATATAGATTAATAGTGACAGTACAGACATTTATAATGCTTAAATTACATACATATACAGCACAGGCCAAACGGATGGATTCCACATGCCTGGTTCCCACTGTGAAGAATGGAGGAGGTGTGATGGTGTGGGGGTGTTTTGCTGGTGACACTGTTGGGGATTCATTCAAAATTGAAGGCACATTGAACCAGCATGGCTACCACAGCATCCTGCAGCGACTTGCCATCCCATCCGGTTTGCATTTAGTTGGACGATCATTTATTTTTCAACATGACAATGACCCCAAACACACCTCCAGGCTGTGTAAGGGCTATTTGAACAAGAAGGAGAGTGGAAAAAAATTGCATTTTAAAATATATAAATAGAAAACACTGTTTTAAATTGTTCTAATATTCCCTAATATTACTGTTTTTACTTAGCATTTAAGAAAAAAACATTAAAAATCGTAATAATTTAAAAAGTGAATTAAATTATAAACTCCTACTTAAAGTTACCTACTTTTTATTATTTTACCAATATTTTTTAAATATAATTTTTTTTTTTTTTTTTTTTTTTTTTAATAGGACATTTTTATAAGGTAAACTACTGTGTTCAATTACAACTAGATGTCTAATCTAGTCCTTGAAGCAAAACCAGAGAACAACCGCATAAAAAAGATCTTTATGTGGTTTTGGGTCTCTCGATATGTTCCCAAAGTGATAAAGTCCCAGATGTGCAAATTTCGAGCCGCAAAACCATTTTCACAAAAACACATGAATTTAACATGCTCCCACATGTGCACATATATGACTAACATGTGTTCACATGTAAAATTCATGTGCATTTTCCGTAAGGGTCTACCACACAAAATATACACAAACAGCTTTGCAAAAGCAAGGCTGATAGTAAATCTCTCTCTGGTTGTGTGAGCTTGGCTGGCAGGCCTGTGTGTTGTTGATGTGTGGCCTGGTCAGATGGTCTACAGAGTGCCCACATTTGCCACAGATCTATACCCTCTCTCCCAGTGCAGAATCACCCTCACCAGCTGATCTCTGACGCTAACCACCAGTTAAACCCGACTCATCTCATTACTGGGCCAGAATCGCTGGGGTATTTGGGATCTGGTGAATTACAGTTCTCACAAGCCATTCCGGTTTATTCTCAACCTCTAACCCTTAATATTAAACGTCAGCAATTAATTCAGTCTCAACCACTTACAGACTACATTTAAACTTAACAGATGCTTAAATAGCATCTTTAATTCAATCTTCAGCAGCAAAAATGGTGGTAATTGGTAAGATTGATTCATTTCCATGCATAAAATGAGGTGATCTCATCAGTAGATTTTGCAAAATATTACAATTTAAAATGTTTTCTATTTTTATGCAATTGTAATTTATTGTTAAAATCTCCAGTCTTCAGTGTCACATGATCCTCTTTGCTGCTCAAGAAACGTTTCTTATTATGATCAATATTGAAAACAGTTGTGCTGATTAATATTGCGTGTATAATTGTGCATATTGTGTAATACAATTGTTTTCATTAAGCGTAGAAAGTGGGACAAATGTACTGTATTTTATTTCAATAGGATATTCTGAATCTAACTGAATAGAAATAGTGGTTTAAAAGAAAATTCAAAGCGAACAGATAAATTCAGAGAAACTGGATATTATCAATAGAAAAAGAAAAAATTAGATAACATTTTTTTTTCCTCCTGCCATAATTTGCAGCAAAGCCATTTCCTCAGATTTTTGGTATAAAAACTAATCTACTAACAGTCACACATTTACACTATCTATTCATCAGATAAAGTTCACTCACATGCAACACAGACACAGTCCTAAATACAAAACACTGGAGGACACGCAAAGCCCTTTGAGTCTCTGTGCCTCCCTCAGTGCATCAATAAATAAAGCAAACAGCATTAAGCATAACTTGAACTATATGAATGAGGCTCTAATTTAATAGCAATAGTATTAGTGTTTTAAGGTTTGGCCATTTAGGTGAAACTCTAAGCCGATGTGGGAGTAATTTGGCCGTAAGGAAATTGATTCTGACCATCAGGCAGTTTCTCATGTTCAAACAGAGGCTGCAGTTAAACAGGATCATTGCTGTTAAACACATTACCCAGGTATCCCCTCTGCTCACAGCCAATGATTATATGTCTACACTGAGGGATTGAAATTCTGTGCAAATATAAAAATGATCACAGAGCATGACTGGAAAGGAGAATTAAAGCCGTCCATTATGCCGCAGGAGACTGTGACGCAGATGTTTCTTGTGTCAGGGATTATTAATGGATCTACAGTAACATAAATTGGATTTTATGTATTTACACACTTATCAATGGAGACTTACCTGCTGCCTGTTGCTTTGAAGAAACAGAATGAGACCAGAATGACCCTAAAAACACAAGCATAGATCTGAGGCAGAATACACAAGATTTGTTCTATATGCAAAAGTAGATGCATATTCATACTGACAAGCTCCAGAAAGAAGAAGAAGAAAAACCTTTAAAGGTAGCTTCCAACTGACCCATTCCCTGGGTAATTGTAAGTCTTCAGAAGCTATAAACTATAGTAGTTTTGTGTGAGGAACAGACTAAAATAGACTAACTTTGACTAACTTAAAAGGCTATTATTCACTGATGGTCTCCCCCTCTGCAGGCAGCTGTAGTTGCCAGATATTAAGTAAAATAATTAAATAAAAAAACAACTATGGCAATGTTTCATTGGTGTCTGTATGAGCTTTAAAATATATTTTATATTTCATTAGGTAATATAATAATAATAATATACCAATCCAATCAGAAAAAAGAAAAAAAAAAAACTGAAAATGAAGCACAAAACACCATATTGTACGTTAGTACTGATAATAAGATGAGAGACACAAAATTAAAATAACATAAATGCCATGCAGGGACTTCTGGCAATGTAATTTTACAGTTTCTGTCTATCAATTACATGGAAATTGCTAGTAATTTTATGGTTTTTACTTGCAAATAATCTAGGTTACAAATGTAACCCACGTATATGTATATTTATAAATAAGAAGCCAATGAATATTGGCGTGCACTTAATTGCATTCAGGTGCACCTCATCATTACGTGAGTATAAGAGGGCACGAATGCAGTGCACTTGCAGATTTTCGCTGAGGAGCCGAGCCAGCGTCAGAGTCGTAGCACAAAAGTGTAACATCTCCGCTCCCTCCTTCAGGGAACGTTTGTAACCTAGACATATGGGAACACCCATGGAACAGGCCACGACCCTTGAGGCCGCGTTACTCAGAGACCCCCCACCAACAGGTGAGCTACTTTTCAAGTTTGTCAGCAGAGGAGTATGCACATAACCTTCCCAACACCCTGGGGGCCCCACAGGGCTGCCAGTTGTACTGAACCAGGTGGTTGGGGAAGCGGAGCACATGACTTAAACATGTAGTTCCTGCATGTGGAATTCAAGGAATTCGATATTTGAGATTTGTAGCCACTACCTACTGGGCGAAGGAGACCCAGTAGGAGCACAGTTCGGAGCTACTCCACTCTAGTTCCGACTGTGGGGCAAGGAGGACTCACTTTCGCCTATGTGAAGGGAACACTGAGAAAAAAGAGCACCAGCCAGCCTCCCGTTCACCTGCTGTCAGTGAAAACACGGGAGGACACAGCCTCTACGCGGAGGTCGTAAAACCTGAGCCAACGCATGAGATGAAGCAACACTCCTTGTCGAGCGGGCTGTTAGTCCCAAGAGGCACGGCTCTCCCTGGTACAAGTATGCCAGGGAGATGCCTTCGACCACCCAATGAGCCAACCTCTGTTTGGAGACAGCATTCCATTTCTGCTGTCCACCATAGCAAATAATAGCTGCTGGGAGCGTCTGATGCACCGAGTACGGTCAATATAGAGGCCCAAAGCGCATACAGGGCACAACAACTCTAAGGCTGGGTCTGCCTCCTCCTGGGGCAGAGCTTGCAGGTTCACTACCTAAACGCGGAAGTGTGTGGTAAGAACCTTCGGCACGTAGCCGGGCCAGGGTCTCAGTATGACATGAGAATCAGCCGGGCCGAACTCAAGGCACTCTTCGTCGACAGAGAAGGCGTGTAGGTCCCCTACCCTCTTGATGGAGGCCAAAGAGCAGTCAAGAGCACTGTTGTCAGCATAAGGAATTTTAAATCTACTGACTTAAGTGGCTCGAATGGGACCTGCCGCAGGTCTCGGGGGGTTAACCCGATGCGCACCTCTAAGGAACCTCACAATGAGTTGGTGCTTCCCAAGGAATGTACCCTCCACTGCACTGTGATATGCCGCGATGGCAGCAACATACACTTGAAGAGTTGAAGGGGACAGCCTGCGCTCCAACTTCTTCTGCAGGAAAGAAAGCACTAGACGTGCAAGTTCCAAAGATCAGGGTGCGGGTACCAAATCATGCCCATCCCCTGTGAAAGAAGGTCCTTCCTCAAGGGAATCTTCCAGGGGGGGGCTGCTGCGAGGAACATGAGGTCGGCAAACCAGGTCCGGGAGGGCCAGTATATAATAGCAGAACCTGCTCCTCATCCTCCCTGATCTTGCACAGGGTCTGTGCAAGGAAGCTCACTGGGGGAAAGCATCCCTGCCGAGTGGCGAATCGT
Source organism: Enteromius trimaculatus (assembly GCA_032361065.1). Taxonomy (NCBI): domain Eukaryota; kingdom Metazoa; phylum Chordata; class Actinopteri; order Cypriniformes; family Cyprinidae; genus Enteromius; species Enteromius trimaculatus. The sequence goes on from JAUMHP010000015.1 coordinate 2,682,416, forward strand.
CGATGGGAGTAATACAGCCGGCAATGAGCAAACTCGGGGAAGGAGAAAAGGTCTATCTTGACCTCGTCGAAGTGGCTCCAGATCAGCTGGACTACCTGAGGGTGGAGCCGCCAGGGTGGGTGGACTGCTGTGAGAGCTGGTTGGCTGCACGGTTGCGTGTCCCTGGAAAGTGAACAGCGCACAACGATTTCAGCCGCGTTTGACTCCACAGATGGCGGGCGAGTTGTGACATGCGGCGTAAGTGTAGACCACCTTCTCTGTTGATGTACGCTACGACCGCCGTGTTGTCTGTCTGGACCAGCACATACTTGTGGCGCAGCATCGGTCGAAAGTGGGCGGGGCGGGCGCCTGTCGAACTGCATTGCATAACCGAGGCGTACTGTCTGTTTCAACCACCGTGAGGAAGCACTATCCAGGCTCCCAGCCAAGTCACTAGGGGAATCAAGGGAGCACTGACCACCGTGCCAGCAGTGGGGCAGCCTGTAGGAGGACAGGAACTGATCCCAGAAGGCTGAGCGTCCTGGAGAAAAGTCTGGCTGCTCTGAGCAGCACTTACCTGCCTCCCTGGATCCCACGCTGTCGACACAGTGCTCTGGGTCAGCATCTGAGATGGGAACCTCTGGGCACTTGGCCCGGAGGTGTGAGAAATTCTGTGAAAATGTGGGTACCGCTGCCCTGTAGGCCGACGGCAGCTGAGTGCACAGAAGCTTTGGCCATCCTCCGGGAGTGAGGACGGAGATGTCATTGTCGCCCGAAGAACAATCCTCATCACCTCTCGGTTGCCCATCTCAGGAACGATTTGCAACGCTGCGGGTGTTTCTGGCCGGTCCCTGAAAAGCGGGCCGTGCCCCTCGCCCGCAGCCAGCTCAATGACGGGCCGCCAGTCAGGCATTGTGTGCCTTGGCGGGGGTCAGAGCAGGTGTATCGGGTGCTGCAGGGGGACGCCCTCGGCGACGGGCAGGCAGAGGCGGTGCACTCGGGGAACGGCTGGCCCGCCAAGGCAAGATGTGTGACATCGCCTTGGTCTGCCGCTGGACTGCTGAGAACTCCTGGGCTAAGTCCTCAACAGTGTCGTCTAAGAAGCCGACCAGGGAGATGGGGACGTCAAGAAAGGGGGCGTCCGGCACCTTGCAACACAAGGCTCTGAAGCAAAAAGCTGCAAGTGCACTGCATTCGTGCCCTCTTTTACTAACGTAGTGATGAGGTGCACCTGAATTCAATTAAGTGCACACTAATATTCACTTGCCTTTTATTTGAAGCTCAAAGGCAAATGGTCTCTCTGGCGAGTTCCCATGTATAGCGTCGAAATCATTGGATTGAAAGGGTAACCCACATACATTGACAGTATTTTACAGTAAAATTACATGTAATATGATGCATAAACAATAGCTTTACTTGGGGTAACTTGTACTGTACATTAATAATCGAACTAACAAAAATTCCTTGTGGTTTTTCTGTTTTGTTTTGTAAACTTTTTACAGTATTGCTCTGTAAAAAACATTTTCTGATATTAAAATCATTTTACAGTGGGGACTTCTGGAAAAGTCCATTTACGCTCTTTACTATAAATTATATGGTAATTCACAGATTTTATTTCCATACATTTGGAAGTATTTTACAGTAAATTTACATGTGATGTATAAACATTTATAGTTTTTAACTGCGAGTTGAACAACCATCTAACAGTTTTTTACTGTAGAATTTGTATAGATTTGTTATTATACAAATTAAATATTAAATTAAAAATTAAATACAATTTTTAGATATTGAATCTCAGTTGGTGAAATAATGACATTTGGCCTTAAAGGGTTACTCCACCCCAAAATTAACATTTTGCCATTAACCCCATGTCGTTCCAAAACTGTAAAAGCTTTGTTTGTTTTTGGGAACACAATTTAAGATAACCAATTTAAAGAAAACCAGGAGGCTTGTGACTGTCCCATTGACTGCCAAACAAGTACCACTGTCAAGGTGCGGAAAAGTATGAAAGACATTGTCTGAATCATCAGTGGTTCAACCATAATGTTATGAAGGTACGAGTATACTTTTTGTACAGAAAGAAAACAAAACTACTGAGCAGAAACCCAGTGGATATTTTCCAAAATGGTGATGTTATGTGCCGAATTGTTTAATAATGATCTATAAAAAAGGTTATTTACATACATTTTAAGTCTTAATGGTATGGTAGCAAAAACAGTCAGTTTAGTGTTCAAACGTAGAGTGAAAACGGTTGTGTAAAACTCAATTATGACTGTTTTTGGAGCAAAAAGACTAACATTATAAGTGGACTTTACTTGAGGGAAATGAAGCACTTCAAAAGCATACAATATTGCTTTTCCTAAGTATACATACTCTCTTAATGATGCACAACACACATACACATTCTCAATTGCATCCTCTCTCTAAAACAGATTGAAACACACCTCATCTTGACTTGCACATCTCCAGGGTTTCTGTGGCCAGCTCTCCCTGCAGTGTGGCTGGCCAACAGGAGGCATTTACCGTACACTCCACCCTTCCCTAAGTACAAACAATCACAAAAGCACTGATGGCAGTAAACAGAACCAAAGCCACAAACCCACTTCCAGCTCCTTCAGTAATGCAGCAGACCACAGTCACAAAAATTCAAAGTGCTCCAGCGTCCCGTGCTGTGTCAGGTACATCTGCAAACACAATTCACTCTATCAGATACAGGAAAGTCGTATTGCTTAGCGCTTGTTCTTTTTTTGTGTGTGTGTGCCTCAGTTGCATTCAAAGTTATGTGCTATTTCAGATGTTTCTTCTAATTCTAACACAAATGAACAAATTGTTAACATGCAGAGCTGTAAATTAAAAAATAACCTACTATACACAACCATTTAAAAAGCCTCTAATGTTTTTAAAAGAATTAAGCCTCTAATGCTCACCAAGGTGGCATTTCTTTTTTATCAAAATGCATTATAAAAACTAAATGTTATGAAATATTATTGCAATTTAAAATGACTTCAAACTGTAATTTAATACTGTAATGCAAAGCTGAATTTTCAGCATCATTACTCCAGTCTTCAGCATCATTTGATCCTTTAGAAATCATTCTAATATGCTGATTTGCTCCTCAGGAAACATTTATCATCATTATCAATGTTGAAACTTATTATTTTTGTGGAAACCTGATATATGTTTTTGTCAGGATTCTTAGAAGGTTCAAAAGAACAGCAAAACCTTAACATTATATTGTCTTTGCTGTCACTTTTAATCAATTTAATGCATCCTTGCTGAATAAAAGTATTCATTTCTTTTATAATATCTTACTGACCCCCCAATGTTTCAATGGTAGTGCAATTATGAACTAGCTTTCTCCTGCTCGTCTTGTTTGTATTTAGGTCTATATTTGAGCAGCTCTGGTACTCACACACACACCACTTACCCATTTTCTGTACGTCTCTTTTCCGTTCCTCGAGTCATTCATGGGTAACGTTGGCATCGCTACAGAGGGCTGACATTAAAGTGACTGACTGTAATAAGATATAAAGACTGAAATTATTAGTTTTTATTGAAACCGCAGTTACTGGCGCAGTAACGCAGTGCTATTCAACTGTGAACGCACAAGGAAAGAGCCAAGACGGCAAGAAATGGCCCTGATTATACTGCACCCATCCACCGCAAATATATAACATCCCTGCATAGACCTACAGCTATGCCAACAAAAAGAGGTATGAAGATTTCAAATACATAAAAGGCAAACCATGCCAAACACATGGGGGGTTTAGGGGGTCTGAGACCACGAAAGATAGTCAAAACAAAAAGTTTGGAGACTTTAATTCTACACGTTATATAGGAATTAGTTATCACAAACTTAGATATGAATAAAATGCATCTACGCCTCTAAGGTGCATACTATTTTTAGCCAAATTCTAAGGCAGATTTGCAGAAAAGACAATCTTATAATGCATTGCAACAAGCAAGTTAAATATAATTATTCTTTATTTCAATACAACACAAAAACTATTCATCTAAATTACTATTAAAAAACAAATATAATTCAAAATGTATTGTTGTTTGGTAATTGTATGTATGACAATGTTATCTTAGCAACATTGTACTGATGCAAAAAAGACAATTTAGGAAAAAACTATCACACTTAAACTCAACTCAAACACAAAAACATGCACAAAAAAATTGTCTAATTCAAAATTGACTGTTTTTCAATGTATGTGTTCTAACCCTGCTGAAAAAAAAACAGCATATGCTGGTATGTTTTGAAGCTGGGATATGTATGTGCTGGCAAACTGGATCAGCATAAACCAGCAAAGGACAAGCTTAAACCAGCATCCCAGCTTCAAAACATACCAGCATATGCTGGAGTTTTTTTCCAAAAGGGAACTGATAAAGCATCACAATGTAAGCTTAGCAACATGCTAATAGAGAATTTGGGGAAACATGCTAATTATAAACATACTTAAATACATTCAGCATAAAAAACACTAATTAAAACAAATTGAGTTGAAAATTGACTTTTTTATATATTTGTGTGCACTCAGTTGGAGTTAGTGTTAGCTTAGCAATTCTATTGTGACAATGTTAATAGAAAATTTAGGGAAATTATGCTAATTATAAACATTAAATTAATTTAACACAAAAAAGTACTAATTTAAACAAATATAATTCAAAATAGACTACTTTTCAAAATGTGTGTTAGAAAATCAGGGTGTTAGCTTAGCAACCTTTAGCTAGACAATGCTAACAGTAATGTTTAGCTTCTCAAAATAAATCTAAATCAAGATTAACACAATCTGCATCCAAGATCAAATGCGTGTTTACTATACAGTAAAACAACATAGCAAACTATTCTGACAATTCTACAAACAGACTGTATCCTAAATATCCAAAATAATTGTTTTATGATAACACATAAGGATATTGGACGTAGTTTATTTAGTATTACAGATAAAACCCATTCATTCAATGCACTGTACATTTAATCTTCAATGAACTTGACAGACAAGTCCCTGTCTCTTCCTGTGTGTGGTGTGTGTAGACGGTTTCTCCACCACCTCATTGGCTTTGGGTTTCAAACTCAGTGGCCGCAGCAGTGGTCTGTGCAAGACTCCTTTACCCATCTGGTCTGGATTGATCTGTAGCTGGGCTCATTGTATCTGGGCAGGAAAATACCACACAAGCCGACAGTGGCCGCAGTTGTACGTGGCCTGTACGTGGTCACTGAATTAAAATACCCATGACAGGAGGCCACACACAGATCCTCAGGTGGGCATGAGGTTGGGCCACAGTACAAGGCTCTATAAACCACAAAAAAAAAAAAAAAAGGGCTTCTAGAGGGTATTGTTTAGCCAATCTGAAGACTTTGA
>JAUMHP010000015.1:2687860-2708973 GCA_032361065.1 Enteromius trimaculatus
TTTAAATAGTTTTTTTCATTCATTTTATTTATTTATTTTAACTTGTGTGTGTAGAGGTGGCCACTGGGGATCTACTGGACCTTGAATGTGGAGTAAAAGATCACTCAGGAAAAGATGCCACACACCTGGCACAGACCCTCAGCACAGAGAACAACAACACTGTCTGGGTAAGAACACACAGAACAACACACAAACAAAGCACATTAGTTACTGCTGAGAACCCTATGGACTCCAAATAAAATCTCTGCTGTATTTTTTTTTGCAGGAACTTGAGGATGGTCTAGATGAGGCTTTCTCAAGGTTAGTAAAATGATACTTGTAATTATATCTGCAACTTTTACACTGTGATAAACAAGCCAAGGCTCTAACAAATTCCAAAGTTAGAGCAGTTTTTACTGCATCAATCTTTATTCATGAACCCTTGAACTTGACATTGGGATAATGCATAATGAGATATTATATTGCACCCTCTGCCCAGTTAAGGGAGGCATTTCTCAACCATCTTCAATGTTGCATAGAATTTAACGGTTAACAGTGATAAACCGTCTCAGACTGTTAAAAAATACAAATGCATTTTTAATGTATCAATCTTTGTTTATGAACCCTTGAACGTTACATAGAAGACAGTACATTATGAACCGTCATTGCACCCTCAAATTCGTAACATTGTTTCTCTGCCACTTTCAAGGCCGCATTGGATCTGGCAGTTACTGTAGTCTAATGTGCTACAATACCCATGATTTTTACTTTTACCAGCTTTTTTATGGGCCATTGAATTTCACACATGGCACAGTATAGAATAAGATAGCATATTGCACCCAAAGTTCAGGGTGGGCTTTCTCAGACGTTTTTAAGGGTGCATTAAATACGACAAGTTCAAATTATAAACAGTCTAAAGCCCTTTTCGGACGGGACCAGTTTTCTAAACTGTGTGCGTTTCGATTCTTATCACCTGACGTCTGTGATTTTCATGTACCATTTCGGACGGCACTAACACCTCCGTGTATATTACAGAGGTGGGAAGGTCTGTTTTGTACATTTGGATCAACATTACTGTACAAAAATATAGACTTATCCCAATCCTTACCCCTAAACCTACCCCTACCCAAAATGTATGCCTAAATGAGTGAGAAATGATAGCTGATTAACAAGGGTGTAGAAGCACCTTACCCTGATCACAAGCCTAAAACAGATATTTACAGAAAAATGAGTTTTCAATTCTGATTGGTATGTTGATCCAGGAACATCTTGCTCTTGGTGAAATCACGCTCACCGTATGCCTGCGTTTGCGTATAGTCATTCAGATTGATTACAATTAGTATAATCGCAAATACCATGGTGAAGCTAAATGGCTAGTTTAGCAAAAACATGTTAATGTGTGCTTACTTTAGTTCAGCTATTATGATTTTTATTTGTAGTAAACCGATGTTTCATTTTGAAAATTAAAACATATGTAACCGAGTGAAGAAATGAATGTGAGTAATCTTACCTGATACTGATATTATAATAGCCAGTCTTAACAGTTTACGAGCATCTATGGCATATCACGTTGGCCAAAATACAGAAAGAAGTGTGTTTTGAAAAATAATACCGGTGTAGTGCCGAATTTTGACCCCTGCCAGATAATGACTCCCCTAGTATTGGTAGGTTTAGTGTTAGGTGTGGGGGAGGGGTTAGGATTACTATTGATTTCAACGGAGGGAGTCATAATTCGGCAAAACACTGGCAATCAGACGGTACGGATTGGTTCTGTAATTGTCACAGAGGTTGTGAGAGAAAAACACAGACATGGCAGATTCTGACGGGATTAAAATCACCAAGTACGTCTGAGAAACAACAATTTCTCTAACGACCCCCTGTAAAACTAGTCCTGTCCCGCCTCTAACAAAACCCAAAGTTTGAACAATGTTCAATATGCCAAAAATATTTGATGGACCTTTGGAATTGAAAAAACCATTGATAACACCATAGAACACAAGTCATTTGTCTCTACATGTTAAGACAGACAAGATAATATTTTTTAATGTGCTTCTTTATGGTTTATAAAAGATTAATATTTTGGTTTTGGGAGTCCCAATCAACATGTTGACATGCATACAAAGGTCAAAAAACACTTTCATTTTCTAATAATATGTATTTATTTGCATCTATTCAACAACTCCTACGATTCCTTCAAAAATGAATCGATTTTTTCCAACCCCCTCGGGATTGGTCGATTTCATATAAAGCAGTGTTTGTGAGCTTTTGACGCTCAAATAGACACATAGTGGCAAAGAGTGAATTTGCATTTTCATTCAGACCAAAAAGTATTATACTCATTTTATAAACAACTCATTTGAATGATTCAGAGTCTTTTGAGAGACAATAACTTTATACACAGTGCACTTTCAGATTTAAAACATTAATTTAAAAATGATTTAGGAAAATTGGACCCCTCATATTATGAGTCTTTTAGACAATATTTTTACTGGGGTAGTAATCATGTTCCTGCTTGCCTATACACCCAAAAATCAAACAATTTGGATGGCAAACGATTAGGTCATGTTTTAAATGACTATTATTTGCGTACTATGGCATTGTAATGGCACTAATTAACAGCCGTTTTATTCTTCAAACCAAACAACAGCTGTTTAACGATTTGTAATGATGGTCATTATTTATCCAGACAGTCGGAGTGCCGTTCCCGAGAGATCAGCAGACATGAGACGAGCTGTTTTACAGCAGCGGGGGTTCAGTCCATCTCTGCTTCACGCTGATTATTTGTCGTGTGCAGTAATTAAAAGCGTTGGCTTTTAATCAAACGCAGTACTTGGTTAATCTCCATTTAACATGCTTTCACCCTGTAAGTGTGAGGAGAGACGCTCTAGATCTCTGACATGAAGAACTTTTCCAATCAAGGATGAATTGGGATTGACTAAATCTCTGATTAAAGACCACTGAAGTGCTTTCCATCACAAACCGAAGCTGTTTAGCTTTTGAGATGGTTTATCCTCAAAAACATTTTGTTGCGAGATGTTATGGTCGTAATAAACCATTTCAGTACATTATTGTGAGACAGATGCACAAATAGAAGGAAAGGACTGGTTACGCCGAACTTCAAGTTCATCCAGCAGAAGATCCAAATGTCAGATTGACCTCTTGTCCCAATATATAAAAATATATCCTTTAATTTGTACATTATTGCAGAGTATATAGTGCATATGCTATTATTTAGTTATGTATTCAAAAAAATGAAAACATGCTGTATCCTGCTGTTCTTACTACTTTTTTTTTGTATTGTGTCATTAACTTTGTGTTCACAGCATTCATAGTTATTTTGTATTTTTTGTACTATTTATAGTATTTGTAGTATTTATCGTATTTATATTTTCAGCTATTATTGTAATTTTTATGTTTTAAACACTGCAAAAATTAATTATCCAAGAAAAACAATTCTTCAACTTTCATTTTTAATTTGATGTGAAACTTCAGAGACACTTAAACAACCAGTTTTTATTGGTAACCTCAGAATATTAGAAATAAATTTAATTAAATAAAATTTAATTTAATTTAATTTAATTTAAGTTAAAGTTAAAGTAAATTAAATTAACATTTTATTTTATTTTATTTTATTTTATTTTATTTTATTTTATTTCTAATATTGTGAGGTTACCAATAACAACACTGGTTGTTTAAGTGTGTCAAAGTATATTACTTGGGAGTTTGTTCAAATCTTTTGCATAGTTACGCATGCTTACTACTTAGCAAAACCACTATTAATTTTGAATGCCTTTCTTCTTACAAAGATGGATGGATCTTACAGTGGTTTAGTCTTTACGGTCAAGAGGTCAACTTTGACCTCTTTAATCAACATTAGGCAAGCTGTGACCTTTGACTTCAAAGGCTGCTCAATAATCCCCAACAGAACATAAAAAAGCTGATAAAAATATCACAATGTGGAAGTTATATTATTGCAACAGCGAACCAACACATGCTGACTGAACATGCAGCTCACACTGAGTCACTGCTGCCGTTTGCTGCTTCTGTTTTCTCATGCTGATGTTGTTTATTTCCTTCAGCCGCAGTCTGGATAGTTTTGAGTCCAACACAGGTAAAGATATCGTTCATCTGAGCTGTAGTGACACGTGCCTGTGCTCTAGTCCTCCTCCGTCATAATTCACTCCATCACAACACCACGATCATCTACAACTGTAGTCCAGTTCTCCATCTGTAGCAGCTCATGCATGTTCCTCCTCACGGCTCAAAACCCTGTCCGGTTCTCACACCTCGTCTATAGGATTTCGAGGACTTCATGGCACGGTTTTTTGTCAAGAGTTGTAGAAATATCACTTGGATTCATCTTCATATTTTCCTAGTTCATCTTGTGATCAGCCGGTTTCCCGCCACTGCCTTGCCACAAAATCAATAACTGTGACCCTTTTTCTGGGTGGATGCTTTATTTAAAGGTGTATTTCAACCAGACCTTTAAATTCTGTCATCATACTCGTACTGTTTGTTTTCTTAAGCACAAAAAAGAAATGTTGAAGAATGTTGGGAACCAAACACTTAACGGTAGCAGCTTCCTACTGTAGCATTAAAAAAAATGTTATGGAAGTCAATGGCTACCGTCAACTTACTGTCATTATTTTATAAATGACTGAAGCTGCACAGCTGTTTTCAGCGCTGATAATACTAAATATTTCTTGAGCAGCAAATGATCATATTAGAATGATTTCTGAAGGATCGTCTGACACTGAAGAAATAGAAAACATGTATCATAAACTGTAATATTATGTTAAAAGAGTATTGTGCTTTTGATCAGTTAAGTACAGCCTCAGTGAGACTTTTTTTTTTTCAGAAACATGGTGTCTAGCGTGACTAAAGTGCACTGAGGCTGTGCGGCACTGTTACCGTAGTGCTACTCCCAGAGATGTTTCTGTTTTTTGTTCGTTTCCACAGCACTCTCTTCATTCCAGCTCCTCTGAGGTTTGATTTCACATCATGTGACATTCAACCAGTGCGCTGTCTTTATATTCAGGGTGGTAAAGCATAAAACACTACTCACTGGTTCATGCATATTAGTTGCAGCGTACGGTCTTCTGTCTAGGAATGGGAATCATTAGGAATGCAACAACTTCAGTTCCACTCTATAATTCTCTCACATGAGAGGAAGCTGCTGTTCTGTTGTTTAAATCAGAATATGCATGCGTGAGGCTTTCACCACAAGTTGACACATTAGACTAATTTATACCGATGACTCAAAATATCAGGGAAGTTTGAGTCTGATAAAAGTATAAAATAACTTCTCTGTGATCCCCAGGCCTATATATGAAGCATTAATGCACAGACCTTAAAAAAAAACCATGTATATAGGTCGTTTTATATTTTTAGTTATCCTAGATGAGCGTTGTTCATACAATTGCGTTCATTATGCCATGTGAAAGTACAAATAAACGCTTGTTTTTAAAATGTACCGAAGAGCTCAGATCAGATCACGTGCATATTTAAAGTGTTGTTTCTGGTGGTTTGCACACGTATTCTCCGCACTGTATGATCTGAACCGCTGATGTTGTGAAGATGTTTGCTGCCCCGTGTCTCATTCTCATTCTCTCCGTGTGTGTTTCTCCCAAGACTCGCTGAGTCTCGCACTAACCCCCAGATGCTGGACATTGGGGTAAACCCTCAGGACTACAACCCTGAAGAGTGCTTGTCGCCTAGCAACTGGGACAAAGCCGATGCCGAGGCTGCCGACGCCGAGGAAGCGTTCGGGTTCTGACCGGAGCTTCGCGGAGGAACGGATGCGCCGCGCGTCTCACCAGCGCCCTCTGGCGGCTGTAGCTGATTCCGCGGCCGGCTTTGAGTTGACATGCTGTCCCAACGAGATGACTTCAACAAAAGCACAGACCAAAGCAATAGTTTTTTATTTTCCTTCATTTTATTATTTCTCCCGAAAATTACGTTTAAATATATTGACATTTACAGGTTTCTGTTACTTCCCATAAATCGCTTTACTTTTTTTTATGTGTATAAATATAAAATGTACGTCCGTGACAATAACTGTATAATATTTGCTCAATTAATATTTTATTAATTTTAATGGGTTTGATTGCTGAGGCGAGCTTTGCGATTCTATGCAGTCTGAATACAGTTTATAGGCCTATTGCAAGATCTTGGGGTAATGCATACTAAATGACATGATGTTTGAAGTGTGATGGAGTTTGTGTGGAGTTGTGTTTTTTAAGCGATGAAGTGGTGCAGGTCTTGTATATGTGAATTGTCTGCCCTCTGATGTATGATAACCAATGGATAGGCAAACATAAGGCATACAATAATAAACAAAAAGAGAGAAAGCAGGGTATTTGAATATATAGACAATCTTATTTTTTTCTATTAAAATGTATTTTTGCACTTCTCTCTGTGTCTCTTTCTACATTTATGGTTTCATTTTAGGATCTTTTTGCTTATGCCATGCTTATTGTTCATTCTTCATCAGGTGACTTTACAAATCCATTAAAGCACTATGGATGATGTCACAGTATCAGATGGTATTCATGATATCATGGTACTCTATAGGTACTGTAAGTGTTTAAAAAGCAAAAACATTGTATTACCATGGATGTTCGTGGTATGTTTTTATGGAAATGCCGATATATTTTGTAATTTTACATGTGTTTCTTTGCCCAAAAACATACCTGGATTAATTTCAGGGTAACCTAAAGTGTAGCATATATATTATGATCGTCATAAACAAGCATTGAAATGATGTTTACAGATTTGATTGAAAATATTGCAGGTAGTTATTTTGTGGTTCACACTAATGCTCTGTATTTAGTTTTTTTTTTTACACTTCATATGTAGAATTTATAACACTTCAGTGTTAATTTCTGTTTGCATTCATTTCATGTTCATAAATTAAAACGAATGAAAATACTTTGTGTTTATTGCTGTTTTGACTTGACATGACTCCCTCTAGTGGTGAAACTAATGCAACTAAAATAATAAGTCTTTATGATTGTGATCGTTTGCTCGGTCTCAAAAATAGGCTTAGTACTGGAATTTGTGTCCAAATAATATTTTTTTACATTTAGATTTTTTTTTAAATTTACTTTGTGTGTTTTATTCATTGGCTACAAGTTGCTACTCGGTTGTTAATGAATAAAGAATAAACATCACTGTCATGTAGTTGTCACAAGTCATTTATTATTTTTTATAATATTCATGCCATGTAATAGACACCTGCTACTTTTCAGTAACAAGTTGTTTTTTCAGTACGTTTTTTAAAGTTGTATTTACTGGGGAGGGTTTAGTTTATATTTTATGGAGTTACGTAACTTATTTGATATATAATTGTAGTCGTAGTCGTCTCTGCACTTGGGATAGCACGCATTTTAATGTCAAATAATGACAAAAACACCTTTAATTCTTGTTAAGAGACCAATTTGCGAGCGTCTACATTCGAGCCAATCAGTTAGGAGAACTGACAGGCCCTCGTTAATATTCATGATGCCCACGTTTTCACCAGCGGGATTTAAAAAAATATCTATATTAGATATTGTAAGGTCAGTTATCTTCACTTGCCTATTTTTAAAACTATTTGAAATAATGTGAATAAAATTAAAGTTTTATTTATTTTTTTTAAAAAATCACATGCTTTGGTTTCCAGCCAATCAGAAGACAGGTGTGGATGAGAAGTTATAAATATCAGGTAAAATCCGCGCTATTAAAGTCGAGGATGGATGTCAAAAACTGACGTTTATGGCAGAATAATTTGCACTTGGAAACGGATCCTTTTATTGTGTAAGACAGGTAAATGTTCGAAGTTGTAATCCACACTCAATTGTTCCATTACCATAATTGTCAATTTAGTTAATGGTGTGTTTGACGGTTTTTACAAACTCGAAGCACGCGCTTGTCACACATTTCAGCGAAACCCACTTTTTATGTTGTTTAAAACGACGATCGATTGTTTGCGAGTCACTCGTGCAAGTATTTATTTGAACCAATTAGTTAAGGCTAGCGTCAATAACATGAGCATCTGGCTTGACTTGATGCATTTCTTCGTTTGCATCAAATGGAGATATTAAATATGCATCAAATTGGTTTTAGCGCGGTGAGTTTGAATTAATTACCCCATGCAATCATAATGGATATTTGTCTAATCCACTGGCAAACATTCTTTCTCAGGTCCATGCACTTTGGCCAAGACCTCAATTTGTCCTGCTTGGATCAAACTGACCAGACACTCCTTTTTGCTCTTCCAGTGCTGATCGACTCCAGTTTCAATAACAATGTCTGATGATTCGTCTTTTCATTTAAAACCACTGTCAGTATACTCACACATGGTGAGCTCCAAGCAGCAGTACAATGCCCACAAACCGGTTTACAATATTCAAGTACACATTTCAAATAAAGAAGCTGGAGGACATAAAAGACGGCTGGAAGATTCATGTTTCGATGAGCCGTACTATGAGACCCCCCTTAAAAGACAATGCATCACAAGAACAATTTCCCCGGATCAGGGATACGTTTCCGTGGACTTTTTAAGCAAAGTCCAGGAACTGACACCTCTGCAGCCACTAATAATATCAAAAGATGTCACACCGCCTCGGTCGAAGGTCAATCAGCCTGTGACCCCTGTCGTGTCCACCCCTTTGTCTAATTTCAAACCGAACCGAATAGATCGGGAGAGCCTTCCTTCCCCGATTCCGGTTCTAAAATGGGACAGAGAGGTTCCTGCGACTGAAATATTGCGTGCGTCTTTAAACTTTGATTTTTGCAGTTCGTTGTCTTTAGTTGGCTCTCAGGGACCTGTGAAAGGTGAAGTCAGAGAGGTCTTACACGATCTTATCCCAATCCCCAAATCAAAACCACACATCGCACCCCCAGAACATGTCCCAGTGAAAGAGGAAAAAGGAGTGTCTGTCAGTCAGCAGGCAGAGCCTGAGGTCATCCTGGGAAATGAAGAAACCACAGCAGAGAGCTTCGAGAGCACACTGCCGCTTCAGGTCCAGGTCTGAGCTCCATCCTTTATGAACTTATTACATTTTTAACAGTTTCTGTCATTTTTTTACTCTTCCTGAGTTTTCTGCCTGTTCATATGTATTTTATCCATGATGGAATTCAAAATAAAGTCACTTGAAACATTTTCATTAAATAACATCAAATAAAATATTCTATATTGTTATAAAGCCATTTCCTCATGTGGTCAACAGACCAAATTTAAACTGAAGTGCTGCAGGTGATTAATTTTTGTAGGGCTAAACCTGGAAAAAAGGTAACGTTTTAATTTTAGATTTTACTGTTATTTGCAAAAACCAACAAATGCTCTGATCCTGTTTTTATCAAATTGTATGGTGCAGTGTACCATTTTATTAAACTACAAATTACTTTTATGACTGGATTCCATGATTCCCTCCATGTTTTCTGCATCCGGCTATAATGCGTTTGGTAACTCCTCAGACGTGTGTGCTCCTACTTTTCTGTATCAAACTATCTCTCTGCCCACTGAGCAGGTGAAGTCCAAGGTTGTTGTTCCAGACAACGCTAAAACCACCAGCAAGCCTGTGGTGTTGTGTGAAAAGGAGTGGGAGAGACGGAAGAAGACGTATGTCGAGTCTGTTAAAGGACATATGAAAGAGAAAGGAGCAGTAAACGGTACTATACTTCACAAAACACCGATCTTCACTTTAGTGCGTTTGCTGAACCTGTAAAAAGACGATTCCCTCTGTCTGCCACTGGTTTGTGATAAATAACTCTTGTCGTTGATTTCCATGTTGCTGAACTGGCCATGATGTCTATGCAGATTAAGGTTTGGTGGTCATAGTGTTCATGCTTTAAGTAAATCTACCACTGATGGCTTAGTTTACATTTTGAAAGAGTAGTTCGCCTAAATGTGAATTTGCCGAACAGTGACTCATCCTCAGGTCATTTAAGATGTAGATGCGTTTATTTCTTTAAGGGAAAGGATTTGGAGAAATGTAGCATTACTTCACTTGCTCACCAATGGATCCTTTGCAGTGAATGGGTGCCGTCAGAACGAGAGTCCTATAAAACATCACAATAATCCACACCACACCAGACCATCAGTTAATGTCTTGTGAAGGGCTGTGGAACAAATACAAAAGGGTTTTAACTTCAAACCGTTGTTTCTGGCTGAAATGAGTCCTCTCTTCAAGCTTTCTCCTGTGGAAAAAGTCCATCTTGTCTGAATCGGGACAGGAATACCCCAGTCAGATCGACCGCCATTTACAAAAACAGTCTAAAATGAATGTGTGTGGATTTTGATGTGAGGAACATGGCAAGCACTTTTTCACTGGAGTGTTGGTATTATGGTATAAAGGTGGTATTTTAACTGGAAATGTCCTTGAGGATTATTAATTTTAAAAACACAGCTTTTTGCTTCACAAGGTGTTAATTGATGGACTATTGTATGAATCATAGCGATGTTATCTGCTGTTTGGACTCTTATTCTGACGGCACCCATTCACTGCAGAGCATCCTTCTGTGAGCAAGTGATGGGATGTTACTTTTCTCCAAAACTGTTCCCATCAAGAAACAAACTCAACTCTCTTTGATAGCCAAAGTTTTCATTTTTGGGTGAACTATTCTCTTAACCCAAGATACTATAAAGTATTTCGACAAAACATGAGTGTGATTATTGTCGTTGTGATGTCAGTGTTGACAGGTGTCATCACTGAGCTCCATACTTTGATGAGCACTGTGGCCAGTCATGAAACTGGAAGTACGGGGTCACATTGGCAACACCCCTCAGATCTCACACAAAGGTAAATATCATGCAACTCGTCAAGAACACATTCTACTCCAAATGAAAAGTGCTTAGAAAATGAATCCTGTTTTTAGACGCATTACAAGAATTGCTGGGTATTAGGGCTTGCATGCGCGCGTTATTCTGATGACATAAAAAGGTTGCACTCAGTGAGCTACTGGCGCTACCTGTTGCTGTTTTTACCACAACACAACTCAGAACATAAAATACTTGGAGAATTAAATACGGACATGATGACGGCTACTGAAAGAGTTTACAGATATAAGCATAGGCTTAAAAAAAACCCAAATGCTGTACCATACACTTTTCCTCACGAGGAATCTAAATGCTCTGGATATCGAGAGAAATCGGGAAATTCTCTTATTGCCCTTCGACTTAAAATTACAACCAAAAAAAACGACACAAAATGGCATCTTATCATTATTTTATTTTCTGCACTCTGTATTCTTTGATATGCAGTAAAAAAGCTCCAGTAGCTCATCGAGTGCAACCGTTTGACGTCATCAACGCAGAATGTTCGTTGTGCATAAAATAATGTCCAAAAACAGTTAATGTATACCATACATCTTTCATGGGTTTACTAAGGCACACTTCAGTAAGAATCATCATTCATGTTTAATTAAGCTTTAAATGTCTTAATAGCCAAGGTCACTTTTGCAATGTGACAACCGTTTTTACTGTAATGAATAGAAATGGTTCTTAAGCAACAAATAAGCATATTAAAATTGATTTCTGAAGGGTCATGTGACACTAGTAATTTCAGCTTTGCACCACAGGAATAAAATATATTTCAAGTCATATTCAAAAGAAAATTAAGAGTGAGTCTTATTGACTTATTGCATATTGGTGAAATAAATGAGGTCTTGCAAAGAATTTTGATTCCATATTTAATGGATTTAAATAAAAATATGAAACCAGTATTGTACATGTAAAGCTTTCTGTTAACGGAGCCCCTCCACTAGAGGGAGCCTTTGGACTCTGATAGAATGTAACTGTAAGATCCCTTTAAAGAGAGGAGGGCCTGCATGTTTCTGTAATCTAATTGAGTTTGACCTTTTTTACCACATTAGAGACCTTTTTAGCTAATTAGTGTAAAAATGTATTTTATATTTTACTGTTTCAAGATGAACATTTACTGGACTGATCCAACTTAGGTTTACTTGATTATTAACATCAAGTATTTTTTTTTTTTTTTTAGAAAACCCATATTAAATGTATCAAATGTGATCATCAGATTTTTTTAAATTTATTTTTATTTTTATCACTCAATCATCATTGTATTGCTTTGTTTTTGAAACAACGGAGCTTTTAACATAATACTAAGGTTTTAAATATTGTCCTACTCCGACTAATATCATCTTACTAAGTCTGTTACAATGTTATGAAGATAACGCGACTTATATTATATGGTTTCAGAATTTCATCTTTCTTTTTGGCCAATAAAAAATATGCCAAAAAAATAAATAACATGTGAACCAAACTGGATGTTTTAATATATCGTATTACAGAAATGTGTCGATTTTGTGAAAACAGCAGTCGCAGTTCTGTTCATGAATATCTATTAGTTCTCGGAGAAGTTTTTCCCAGTTCTACAGTCTTCCCTCCTTCAGATTCTTTTCCCCTTTTCTCCTTGTGTTTGTAGGAATTATCTCCAGTCCCATCCCAGAAGTCAGTTAGTCTCCCTTGACGAGTGGCAAAAAAGAAACCATCTTTCCCATCGACGCTTTGCTAAAGTGCCAGATATTTTCCACAGGAGCCCAGTGCTCTGATTTATTTAATATTTTTACTTTCATTTGTCTGTATATTTGTTGTCGTTTCATATCTATTCTCTCTGTCATTGGTATGAAGGTGAAGATCATTGATTCGTGCTGCTGGTTAGTGTCTCTCTGAGAAGTCTAATCTGATTTTTGTGTGTGTGATTTTCACAGTGTGTGGTGTGTGTTTGTACTGCATGTTTCATCCTAGTGGTGTTGGGCGTCATGTAAAAAGAGATCTTTATATAAATATTTAAATATATAAATAGATGTGTGTGGTTTTGATATTTGTGTGCAATTTAGCATGATTAATATTCTCGGTAGAGTTTAGTCCTTTAGCTGAACCAGCACTTATTCACCTTTTACAGCTGCTGTGTCGTTTTAGTTTCAATCGCCAGACAAATTTTTCCAATTTGCTGTGTATTTGATTTGCTACAGTCATTTTCTTTTTGTTGTTGTTGTTGTACGTTGTTACATGGTACGGTTTGCTTTGTTGAGGGCAAACGTTGCAGTGTTTCTTTACATATTTTGTAAACTAATTACAGTTACATTTTTAGCATTAAATGCATGCAAGGGACATAAATTTTATATTTTGTAAGCAGAAAAATATTCTGTTACATCATTGTTAATCTCTGGAAGAGGATGCATACTGTGTCCTTTTGATTGGTTTTGTTCATTTGTTACATTTGCTTACTTAAAGCAGTTTTAAAAACTTTATACATTTAAATTAAACCATTTACTGTATTTGTCTGTCTCTGGTGTTGTCATTTATTCATTTTAGATGTTTTTTTTTTCTTTTTTAGAAAATAAGTGTTGGGGAATGGTACGTTTCCATTTCAGTTTCATTTAATATGCAATTTAAACACAAAGAACATAATTTTAAGGAAATTCTGTATGCTAAAGAAATCCAAATGTTTAGTACGCAGTGTGTATTTTGTTAAACGACTCCCAAATGATTCGTTCTATGATCAATTTTTCAAAACCACTCCAGTGAGTGGTCCATTTCATGTAAAGCAGTGTTTGTGTACGTTTACTTTTAGCATTTGAACAAATTAATCTGCGTTTTCAGGTCATTATGAAACTACTTAACGGGTTTCCGGTTTACGGAAGCCTGTAAGCTTTTAAACTCGCTCTCGGGAAAGCTTGACTGCTCTTTTAGAGTAAATATTTATCGTTTTTCAGTATTTTACTGGCATATTGAAATGAATCCTAACATAGTGGTAGTTAAACATAACATGAAAATAAAACGATATACAAGTATATGAGAATAATGGCATGTTTAAGTTACGACAATGTCTGTTATGTTTAGCTCTATTCATTGAGCGCTGCTTATGGTGGGAACGATCTAACGATAATATGCATTTCACCATGCAATTCTCCGCCAGAGGGCGGGGCCTTGTATCCCTGACTGCTGTTATTTACCGAATATGGCGACTATATGGAATAAATACTGCCATTGCCTTTGCTAATTTAAGATAGTTTGAGATACTAGCATTTCAGATTATTCTGATTTGTTTTCAGTGCATTCATCTGTTGGTATTTTACGAGGGCATTTAGTGCCACCAAAAAAAAAAATCAATTCTAAAACTACGAGATTAAAGTCTTAATATTACGAGAATAAAAATCGAAACTACGAGATTAAAGTTGAAATTTAATGTTTAGTATAGTGCACTTGCAAATAACCCGGATTGAGAGAAGGCCACCGGAAATTAGGCTTGTTTGAATATTGCGTCCGAGCGGCCTGGGATGAGACCTAAAAACTCACAGAAACCGCTTAATATCAAGAATATGATATTTATTAAAGACTGAACAGGAACAACTTTGGATCTTAACATCAGCTCACACACTCAGTCCACATTCATTTGGGGGGCGGTGTTGCTCTCTTATTAAACCATTTGTAATACTCCACAAAGACATTTATATTGGATTATTAACATAAATTATATCATGTGTAATATTTGCGGAGACAATATGCTTGGAAATAATATGTTTTGTCTTCCATTGGATTCGTTGTAGTGTGCCAGCCAATAGCAATAAGATTTGTCCCTTTAGTGCTTTTAAAACAAAGTCTCAGCTTCAGTTTTATAGCGAAGCACAAATAGTGTCTTACAACAATGTGGTATTCAAGCTCTTTACTGATCAGATCGCTGTATTTTATACATTAATTATTTGTAGCATGTCAGACTGCAAGAAATCGCAATAATGTTATGCTTTTTGTTTCTTTTGATATAAAACAGTTTAAATTAATGTGATTTTTAATGTGTATGACACTTTGTTTCAAGTGTGTGGCACAATATAAAAGTGAAGGAACATCAGAAGTCATGGGAAAACAGGCTATAGACTCATTTATAATGAAGTCTCACTGTAATCGGGAAAAGGATTGACTTATATTTTGCCGTTTAAATTTAAGCGATTTCAGCTATATGACAGGCCGTATACTGTATGTCATGTTGTTATATACATATTGTATGTATTTCTATAAAAAACTGACAGATTTTGAAAGCTGAGAATATCTCCTGGTGCCGACTTCTAGGCCGACTTTATTCTCGTAATATCAGTTTGTTCAGGTCCTACTTAGAAGGGAGAGATTATTATGTTAGTATATGAGAACATAGTTTCAAGTGGACATGCGGAGTCCCTCAAGGCTCAATCCTTGCGCTGCTCTTGTTTAGCCTGTATATGCTCCCACTAAGTCAAATAATGAGAAAGAAACAAATTGCATACCACAGCTATGCTGATGATACCCAGATTTACCTAGCCTTATCATCAAGTGACTACAGCTCCATTGATTCCCTTTGCCAATGCATTGATGAAATTAACATTTGGATGTGCCAAAACTTTCTTCGGTTAAACAAGGAGAAAACTGAAAGTCATTGCTTTCGGAAGCAAAGAGGACATTCTGAAGGTGAATGCATACCTTGACTCCAGGGGTCAAACCCCGAAAAAAACAAGTCAGGAATCTAGGTGTGATTCTGGTGTCACAAGCAGGGTAGACTATTGTAATGGTCTCCTCACTGGCCTTCCCAAGAAGACCATCAGACAGCTGCAGCTCGTCCAGAACGTTGCTGCCAGGATTCTGACTAGAACTAGAAAACCTGAGCATATCACACCAGTCCTCAGGTCCCTACACTGGCTTTCAGTTATTCATAGAATTGATTTTAAAGTACTTTTACTTGTTTATAAATCACTCAATGGCCTAGGACCAAAATACTTTGCAGATATGTTCACTGAATATAAACCTAGCAGACCACTCAGATCTTTAGGATCGAATTCGTTAGAAATACCAAGGGTTCACACAAAACAAGGGGAATCCGCTTTTAGCTATTATGCTGCCCGGAGTTGGAACCAGCTTCCAGAAGGGATCAAATGTTCTAAAACAGTAGATATTTTTAAATCTAGACTCAAAACTCATACTGAATGAGCACTGTGCTTCTTCCGAACCGATTGCTTTCTATTTTTAACTGTCTTAAACTTATTTTAAATAAATTTTTAAATAATCTTAAATTCATTTTAATTAATCAGTTTTTTATTTTATTTTTTTTTATCATTGCTTTTATGATTGTTCTACTTATTGTTTTATTATTGTTTTTATGATTTTTCTACTCTTTTTATATAAAGCACCTTGAATTACCACTGTGATGAAATGTGCTATATAAAAAACTTGCCTTGCCTTGCCTAATATATTTCAACTTTATTCTAGTAGTATTTTGGCTTTTATTATTATTATTATTACTTTTATTATTATTATTTTATTGTTTATTCTTGTAATCCGCTGTCACCTCTGGCTTACTTAGTTGGGAACACCTGATTTCCAGTGATTATCGTTGTCTTGACCACAGAGACCGTCTCTGCATTTGATAAATAAAGTATAATTCTCGTCATTATACATTACCATTACTCTGTTGTTCTATTTGATAATGTTCAGTGCTTTGCTGCAATCTGTATTGTTAAAAACGCTATATAAATAAAAGTGACTTGACTATTCTTGTAATATTTTACAACTTTATTCTCGTAGTATTTAGACTTTTATTCTCATAGTTTCAACTTTTAATCTCGTAATATTGTACGACTTTATTCTCGTAGTATTTCAAATTTTATTCTCGTAACATTTCAACTTTTATTCTCTGAACATTTAGACTTTTATTCTCGTAAAATTTCGATTTTATTCTCATAATATTACGACTTAAATCTCATAGTATTTCGACATTTATTCTCCTAATATTTTGACTTTTATTCTCATAGTTTCGACTTAATTCTCGTAATATTACGACTTTAATCTCGTAGCTTTTGATTTTTTTTATTAGTTTTTTTTGTTGGCACTAAAACTGCCGTCGTAGTATTGAACATAATTCATTTGGAAATGTTTTTTTGGTGAGTTTTGTATATTCTTTTATATACATCAATGTTCACAGTTCACGGGGGCCCTTCCCCTTTTTTCCCTTTGTTTGGTGCATTTACAGGATGGGGTAGGAGTGTCTCAATTCTCTTTTGGTTGGAGGGAAAGGGACACTGTACAGTATAAAGAAAATGCCATGTATGGTATTCAATGCGTGACAACAAGACAATAGTTTTTTTGAAAATCACCCATGATTTAAGAACTTCTGGATATTTTCACTGGAAACAAGAACAAAAATCTAGGCTAGAAAAGCTTTTTTTTTT
Source organism: Enteromius trimaculatus (assembly GCA_032361065.1). NCBI lineage: Eukaryota > Metazoa > Chordata > Actinopteri > Cypriniformes > Cyprinidae > Enteromius > Enteromius trimaculatus. The sequence goes on from JAUMHP010000015.1 coordinate 2,705,039, forward strand.
TTGCAGTGATGGAACTGCACCACTGTCATACACTGTATGTGGTACAAGAATCTTGGCATTGTTGTATTGAGAAATAAGATTTATTTATTTTATTTTTATAATATCAGTTTGATTATTTTGATGGTACCTGCCGTGGCACTTTAAAAGCTCCTCTGACTATGTAAGAGACAAACTCAATAAATTGTCTTTAAAGGTAGGCTATTATTCTCTGCAAAGAAGGTCAAACAGTCTTCCAGAAACACAGTTTTTCTCTTTGTTTGTTTTATTTTCAGGTTTCGTTTACTCCAAGCTATTATATTTTATTTATTGTTAACATTTATTTAAAGTATTAAACAAATGTTAGTTGTTTGGTGGTTGTGGTGATTCTTGACAGATGTTGAGTGCTTTAGGGAATGTGTATCTACAGGTAAAATTACCAAACTTCCCTAACAATATTTAGGCTGTTCCTAATCCTTTGTAGTCAAAAATGAACAGACTTTTAACAATTGGTTGTAAATCTCTTATTATGCTAAAACATCTTGGGTTCAGTTTTTTGGTCAACTTGTTTTTTAAATGCTTGTTTTGTCATAGACCAATTATTTAATTGAAAAAACAAAACATTAATAATTTTGGCAATGTTCATTCAAAAACATTAACATAAGCTCAGATCACTGAAACACAGAACCTGAGCTAATTAAAATAAATCCTATATTTAATAACAATATTTTTTTCTCACTCGATTACGGTGTGCCAATTAGAATATAAATGATACTGTATTACACTTTCAGGTAGTGACTAAAGAAAGTGTGTGTCTTGAAGCTCTCAAATTTTTTTTTAACATAACCGCTTTTATTGTGCATCATATTCAGTAGAGAAAACTTTAAAGGCGTGAAACATGAGAATAGGAAATTATTTAATAATGTTTATTTTTGGTGCACTGAATTAGATTAAACTAGGTAAGAATTTAAGGAAGCTGCAAACATCTGCAATAATCCAAAAGTGGAATGTAAACGCGTTGCTTTCAAGCTTTTTAATATTAAGATAAACAACTGATAAATATACCGTGCATGTGAGGGACTGTACAGTATATGCATGTTTTGGAAATCATCTTCTCCTAAAATGGAAATTGTAGTGTTGAGGAGTGGCTTGAAGAGTTTCTACGAAGAGTTTCTGATTCTCATTCAGAGTCTTCGGTTTGGACTCGTCCCATCCATGCCTGGGCTCTGTGTAAGTTCACCTCTTTTTTCTCTTCCTTAATTATATTTAGATTAATTTCCGATCTGTTTGCGCTGGGGTGATCATAGCGTGAACACTATGATTTACAGTATTTTAGAAATCCATAGTTTGTTAGAATGTCTAATGTTTATAAGAAACAGTTTATACTTTTAAAGCAATATTGAGCATATATTTTATTAATGAGTTTAATTTGAGTGTCTTTTTCTGGATTCAGGCCTGTCATTAGTAACCAGTATTTTCATAGACCCTGACCTTATTTTAAACACATCAGTAAAGATTATAGAGATGCCGGACAATCCTTGCTAAAACTAAGAACGCAGTTGACACATTTTACATTCCTATGAGCTCTGCTTTTGTTGTTGTTATTGGCTTGGGATGAATATGACTTAGAAACATTCAAAAAGTTTTTGTGTGAAATTTGACAGTTGAATAGCGCTGGGTTACAATATTTAAAGACAAAACTATATCAGTTATATTGTTCAAAATTAATATACAGTATTAGTTCTTTGAACAACTTTTTAACTGAAGATCAATACGGTTCAAGTATCATTGTACAAAATGCTAATGCATGTTAAAGAAAAGTGAGTAATTTTCCCAATGCATATAACGTTTTTTTGTTGATTAAATAACGTTTACAATTTTCTAGTAGTTTATCATTTAATTACATTTACGTTCAGTAGTTTGCACATATAATGTAAACCTGAAACACTGAAAGTGAGTGATGCTTCTAAACACTACATCTGTCCTGTAATTTTGCTGCTCTGCTGGAGATGTCCACCTGTTCTTTGTCTGCTGGTCTGGATGTACATCTCAAATAAATATTTTTCTTAACTGTTGGCAGATGTTCTGTGGAGGTAAGAGGTAAGGAGATCCGTCAGCATTAGCCCTTAAGAGGAGAACCCTATCTTGGTGCTGTCCCGCATAAACAATTAGTCAAGGGTGGATTTGTTTTAGGTCATCCTTGAAATGTTTATATGAGAAACATGAGAAACATGGCATGCATACATGCATTTTTTTTTTGTCTGAAGATGTGTTAAATATATGTATAGATGGTGTAGAATTTTTTTTTTATACCTAATTTGTTTTATTTTTCAGGGAACAAGGACCTCAAGCATGGAGAAAGATTGGGGATTACTTGGCTTCCTTGTTCTGTCTTTATGTTTTCTAGTCAGCAATGGCCAAAACATTGGTAGGTCAGGATTAGCTAGATTAGATTATTAATACATTTGTTTTTAATTACGATTGTTGATGCAATTAAAAATTCCTGGCTTACTTCTCTCAGAGTGTGCACAGAAAGCTGACATTGTATTCCTGGTGGATGGCTCTTCCAGTATCCAGCAGGGAAACTTCCAAGAAATCCGTGAATTCCTCTCCTCACTCGTAGAGAGCCTTGATGTTGCCCCTGACAAGATCAGGATCGGTCTGGTCCAGTACAGTGATACACCGCGTACTGAGTTTTCTCTCAACACTTACCAGAACAAGCAGGAAATTCTTAGCTACATCCAAAATCTGCAATATAAAACCGGTCAGACATTTACCGGCCAGGGTTTAGAGTTCATGCTGAAACAACACTTTATTGAAAAGGCCGGAAGTCGAGCTCAACAGAATGTTCCTCAGATTGCCATTGTTATCACAGATGGTGATTCTCAAGATGAGACTGAATCACAAGCTCAGGAGCTGAGGCAAAGGGGAATCAAAATATTCGCCATAGGGATCAAAAATGCAAAAGTGATGTTACTTAGACAGATCGCAAGCGAGCCGCACCATCAGCATGTCTACAGCGTATCAGACTTTGCAGCTCTGCAGGGAATCTCTCAGAGAGTGATCCAAGAGGTGTGTACCACTGTGGAGGAAACACACAAAGAGGTCATCCAAGTATCAAGAGGTAACATATTACATTTTAAAAAAAAATATGAATTATGTGCATGAAATTTAGTATTAGTCACAGATTTATTGGAAATTTTTGAGTGTGAGAACCTGACGAGTGTAACATCCTTGGTTCTATTTTGTTGTTTGTTCTATGTTTTACTTTTATATCTGTCTCCGTGCTCTCCTTCGTCTCCGAGAGAAAGTGCCACATTACAGATTGACGGTCCAAAGCATTATAGAGCAACATGTGCTGGGCTGATGATGAACTTGTGAAGCTTCGCCAGGGAGAGAGTTTTGAGCCTTTTCCATCTGGTGAGTTGCAGTGAGCAAACCATTAACCACTTTGTCTGGATGGGACTCGAAGATATATTGGGTGATCTATCCTGAGGATTGTCAGAAAACCGTTCCTTAATTCCTAAATTTGCTCCTTGATCTCGTAAACTCTGAATATTTTGTTGAAGATCCCCGTTCGAGTCCCATTCAGACAAACAAAGACACTGCAGCTCACCACGAGCCAAACTCCTCCATCTGCGGCTCCAACACGCTCTCTCTCCCTATTCAATCTACTTCAGTTCTGAAACCCTAGCACTGCTCTACCCTACCACTGAATTCGCGCTTGCCGAGCGCCAGCCTGCACCCGCGCCTCCACAGCGCCAGCCTGCACCCGGGCTTGCCGAGCGCCAGCCTGCACCCGGGCTTGCCGAGCGCCAGCCTGCACCCGCGCCTCCACAGCGCCAGCCTGCACCCGCGCCTCCACAGCGCCTCCCTGAGCACGAGTGTTTCCACGTGCTGGATTTGTGGCAAGGAGAGCAGTTTCACGACCATGATCCAAGCCCAAGTTTACTGCCAGG
>JAUMHP010000015.1:2709073-2721377 GCA_032361065.1 Enteromius trimaculatus
TGCCAGGAGAGCAGTTTCATGATCCAGATCCAAGCCCAAGTTTACTGCCAGGAAAGCAGTTTCAAGATCCAGATCCAATGCCAAGTTTACTGCCAGGAGAACTGCTTCATGTTCCCAGTTTACTGTCAGGAGAGCAGTTTTATGTGCCCGTTCCAGTCCGGGTGTTTCCTGAGCCGGTTCCAGTTCCAGTACCCGTTCCAGTCCGGGCAGTCCCAGAGCCGGTTCCAGTTCCAGTGCCCGTTCCAGTCCGGGCAGTTCCAGAGGCGTTTCCAGTTCCAGTGCCCGTTCCAGTCCGGGTAGTTCCAGAGCCTGTTCCAGTGCCCATTCCAGTCCGGGCAGTTCCAGATCCTGTAGCAGAGGACCTGCTGCCAGATTGGCCCGATCCTCCAGAGCCCGTAGCAGAGGAACTGCTGCAATGGCCCGACCCTCCAGAGCCCATAGCGGAGGACCTGCTACCCGTGCGCCCACCAGCGTCTGCAGTGCATCCAGTGCGCTTTCCAGAGCGCCCTCCTGAGTCCGCTGCGCTGTGTGAGCGCCCTCCTGTGTCCGCAGCGCTGGCCGAGCGCACTCCTGTGTCCGCTGCGCTGGCCGAGCGTCCTCCTGTGTTCGCAGCGCTGCCTGCGCACCCCTTTGAACTCGCTCAACCAGAACGCCCACCTGTACCAGAACCTTTAATGCTGGGGAGCCTCCCCAAGAAAATTTTTGGGGGGGCAGTATAGCCATCATCAGGGAAAGGGTGGGCGGGTCTAAAGTGTGGGACTGGACCCCTGTAGATCCGCCTCCTGAGGCTTCCAAGCCACCACGTTCTCCGCCGGCTCCTGATCCGTCCTGGAGGCAACCCGAGACTCTGTTTCCCCATGCTGCCTCCAGGACGCCCACCCACTCGCCCCTTTTGATGTTTCTGTTTTTCTTGTTTTTCGTCACGGCGCAGTTGCGCAGGGGGGGGGGGGGTAATATCCTTGGTTCTATTTTGTTCTTTGTTCTATGTTTTACTTTTATATCTGCCTCCGTGCTCTCCTTCGTCTCCGAAAGAAAGTGCCACGTTACAACGAGAGATCAGCCAGTTGCAACGCACCACTTAAGCTCTCTATTGACTTGTATAAAACTTGGAATATTTGACAAAGCCTTGATTGGGTCAATCTGAAGTTTGAAAGTTGCATAATTTGAAAATTAGTATAAAATCAAAAATATTCCAAGCAAGGTTCAGAGCGTTCTATCAATGTAAATAGTTTTTGGGGGGATTCTTGATAATCTGCTATGTGCTAGTCTAGTCGTTTTTATTTATTTTTTTTCAGAAATAAAGCATACCAAACAGAACAGCCAGAAGGACTGTGCTGACTTTGATGTACATAACTTGAAAGCTACAGATCAGATGTTCTTTAAATAAACTCAGTTTGGTTAGTTAGAGAAGACAGAGCAGGTTCAGTCAGAACTGATTACACCATTAAAATGATTTCTGTTTATTAGTACAAACACAAGAATTACGAGCAGAATCGAGCGGTCAAAGTTCTAACTAAAATTATTCTGTTTGCTCTAGACTGCAATGAAACTGCTCAGGCAGACATTGTGCTCCTTGTGGACTCATCTGGTAGCATTGGAGACAGTGATTTTGAAGAAGTGAGGAAGTTCCTCCATGCTTTTGTGGACAGTTTTAATCTTAAACCCAACAAAGTGAAAGTGGGACTTGCCCAGTTCAGTGATAAACCGTACCAAGAGTTCCTGCTAGGTGACTATTTAGATAAGAGAGACCTGCATCAAAAGCTGAATAGTCTCATCTACCGAAGAGGAGGCACCAACACTGGTCAGGCCCTGACTTTTATTCTTGACAATTACTTTAGCCTGGCCAGAAAGAATGTTCCTGGAATTGCCATAATCATCACAGACGGAGAATCAAATGATGATGTGGAGGAGCCTTCCCAGAGACTACGAAACCTGGGAGTTTTCATCTTTGTGATCCGGGTGGGAACAGGCAACATGGAAAAACTACGTGCCATTGCTAATATCCCACATGAAGAGTTCTTATTCAGTATCGACAGTTATCAAGAACTGCAAGGTCTAAAAGAGAGTCTACGCAACAAAGTGTGCTTTACTGTGACTCTCCAGTCAGAAGGTAACAGATTTTATTTGGTATGTCTTACTATTTGTGTCTATAGTATGTGATTCTTTAATTTAGACACCTTAAAATGAATAAAAACAAAAATAAAATTTCCCCTAAGTGTTCTAGCTTTGAGTCCCATTACAATGAACCACTATCCATTGTTGTCTGCACTCTAGTATGAGATAGTTTGATTTATTGTTTAGAAGCAAATAATTTGATTCCTTTGTTTCCATTCTCTTTAGCTTTTGTGCCAAAATTTGCTGATTTCTTCATATTGGTTGATAGTTCTGCCACTAGACAAGAGCAGCAAACAATAAGGAATTTCCTCTCAAGACTGGTCACGCAGCTCAACGTGGGAAAGGTTTCAAATCGCGTCGGCCTGGCTCAATTCAGTGATAATGTCAAAGAGGAGTTTCTGCTAAATACTGATAAGAACAAGAATGAGATAATGACATCTATTCGCAGCCTGACACTGAGGCCTACAGGGGAACGTAGAATCGGCAATGCAATTGAATATGCTCATAAAAATTTCTTCACCAGTGCCGCCGGCAGCCGCGTCTCTGAAGGATTTAAGCAGTTTCTGTTAGTTATTTCTGCTGGAGAATCTGACGATGGTGTCATCCAAGCGTCCCGCACAATCAAAAAAGATGCAGTAACCGTTTTTGCTGCTGGCTTGAGCAGAGCTGATGCAAATGAGATGAAGTACATTTCTAGTCAACCACACAGCTACAAGTTAGCAGGTAACGTCCTACAAGTGCAACAGAAAATTAAGTCTGCCATTGAATCATGGGAAGATGCTGCAGTTGCAAGGGGTGAGTGCATGCACAATTTTATATTCTTTTAGACTTTCAATGGTGCTATGAAAATGTGTAATGTGGTACATAATCTGAAAAAAAATCGGGCTTGTAAAGTTCTCGTCTCTTTTTTACAGAGTGCATGTTTGATGTGGTGGCAGATATCGCTTTTATTGTCGACCAGTCCAGCAGTATCAGATCCAAAAACTTCCAACTTGTGCGTGACTTCCTTGAAAACACCATCGGGAGTCTTGATGTGGGTGAGGGAAAAATAAAAATAGCTGTGGTCCTCTATAGTGACTTTCCTCGAGCTGATATATACTTTAGCACCTTCAGTGATAAGGCTGACATCTTGCGCTACATCAACAACATGCCATACGGTCGTGGTAAAACATACACTGGAGCTGCTCTTAAGTTTGCCAAAGAGCGTGTGTTCACAGAAGCAAGAGGCAGCAGAAGAGATCAGCATGTTCAGCAGGTTGCTGTTGTTATCACTGATGGAAAGTCAACAGATAATGCGGCCAGTGCTGCTGCAGCATTGCGGCGGTCAGGCGTTACTGTATTTGCGCTTGGTATCAAAGACACAGAGGAGAATGACTTGAGAGAGATTGCATCCTATCCCCATAAGAAGTTTGTATTCAATGTGGAAGACTTTGATAAACTAAATTCACTTTCAAATATCCTAACCAAAACACTTTGCAATGAAATCACAGATTCCATCATACCTAGAGTCTCACAGAGCTTTGTGTTACAAGGTTGGTAAGATGTTTTTACTCATTCTTGAAAAAAATACTGACCATAAAAGCACAGTGATCATTTCAAATCTTCTTTCACTCCACTTTAGATTGCAAAAAGACAATGAAAGCCGACATCTACTTTCTTCTGGATGAATCAGGAAGTATATCCTATGAAGAATTTGATGATATGAAGAACTTTGCTAAGAAATGGCTTGAATCATTTGAAGTTGGAAATAACCATGTGCGCTTTGGTTTGGTGAAGTTTGCAAACAACGCAACAACAGTTTTCAGATTACATGAATATAACACAAAAGCTGAAATCGAAAAGGCTGTGAATGCCCTCATAATGGAGGGAGGGGGCACCAGGACTGATCTTGGCTTGAGAGAAATGATCCCACTCTTTGAAGATGCAGTAAAAACACGTGGGGAAAAGGTTCATAAGATCCTAATTGTCCTCACAGATGGTGAGTCAAGAGGAACAGGGGAGTCGGTGGAAGTCCCTGCTAAACTTCTGAGAACAGAACATGATGTCAATATTTATGCTATTGGTGTGAAAGATGCATCTGTGCCAGAGCTGGAATTAATATCTGGCAGCCCACAAAAAACATTTTATGTCAAAAACTATGATTTCCTCGATGAAGTAAAACAAGAGATCATTACAGAAATATGTTCCTTTGAAGGTGAGAAATTTAATTAATGGCATATATTGATGCTGTATGTTTTCACTGTTACCCGATTTGCACAATTTTTCAGTTGAATGAGTGATAAAACAATAGTGCATGCAGGTAATCCTTCTTCATTTTGTTTTGTCTTGGCGTGAATAGAATTAGTTTCAGGGTTCCTTTCACAGAAGGAGTGTTCACTTCATGAATTTCTTATTTTTAGGTTGCGAAGGTCTTTTCGCAGATGTTGTCTTCCTTCTCGATGGATCAGAAAGTGTTAGCGCTGAGGACTTTGACAAAATGAAGCACATAATGAAGCTTATGATAGAAAAGTTTGCAGTTGGACCAGACAAGGAGCGTGTTGCAGTTGTACAGTACGGGACAGACCGAATTGTGGAGTTTTCCTTAAATACGTTTGATGATAAAGCTGTTTTATTACAAGAAATCGGAAATATCAAACAGATGAATGGAAAAACGTATACTGGAAAAGCACTTACAGAAGTATTGCAGTCTTTTGACATTTCTAAAGGAGGACGATCCAATGCTCTAAAGTTCTTGATAGTTCTTACAGACGGAGAGAGTAGGGATGATGTAGTTGAGCCTGCTAAAGTTTTGAGAGACAATTCCATCAACATTAATGCCATTGGTATGAGACATACAAACAGATCTCAGATTCTTGCCATTGCTGGATCCCATGACGGAGTGTTCTTTGAAGATGAAGTTGTATCCCCCCAAAAATTAAGCAATGACGTCCTTCTCAAGATCTGCAACACAGGTACGTACACCAAATCTGCTTTTTAGCAGAGATCACATCATGTCTGTAACTTCTGTCAGTTCGTGTTCTTTTGTCAAAAAAGAAGGACTACATAGTTTTAATGTATACATCCACTAAAAGCTTGTCAGTTCATGTGCATTATGGTAAAAACCGAATTTACCCAGAAATATGTTTTAAATGGCTTCTAATATCACAATCATATATCTTTCCAGAATGCAAGACATCGGAACTGATTGACATACTATTCCTTGTTGATGCCTCTGGAAGTGCCAATAAAGATGGTTTTCAGGAAATGATCAAATTAATGAAATATGCAGTGAGCAAATCTGTGGTTGGAGAAAAACGGGTACGATTTGGTGCCATCACCTACTCTAATAACCCTCGTTCGGAGTTCACACTCAATCAGCACTACAGTCAAACTGATATTCTGAGGGCTATCTCAAACCTAAAACCTTCAGGAGGAAGCAGAAACACAGCCCGAGCCTTGAACTATGCACTCTCCTTCTTTGGTGAAACACATGGTGGGCGACGAGCAAAGAATGTTCCCCAAGTGCTTTTCCTGATAACAGACGGCAAGGTTAATGACTTAAGTGGTCTGGCAACATGGGCTAATTCACTGGCAGATTCAGAGGTCAACTTTTTTGCTATTGGTACGGAAGATGCAGATGAACAACAGCTAAAGGAGATGGTGGGAAAGAAAGGAAGAGTGCACTATGCAAACACATACCAGGATCTCCCTGGACTACAAAAACGGATCACCCAAGAGCTCTGCAATCTTACCAAACCAAGTAAATATTATTCTTATCACAACAAACTTATTTTCTTGGAATAAATTTAAAGATCTATGTGAAAATATCTTTAAATGAATGAATGATATCAATTAAATTATATATATAAATAACAGAACTGTCCATTAATGTAGTCCTAATGTTTTTTTCTTTTTCTTTTGTAGTTTGTGAGATGGAGGTATCAGACCTTGTTTTTTTAATTGATGGATCAGAGTCTATTAAGGCTCGAAGTTGGACTACTCTAAAACAAACCATGATTGACATTGTGAAGGAGCTGGATGTTGCTCCAAACAAATGGCGAGTGGGTGTTGCCCAGTTCAGCCATATATTCCAGAAAGAGTTTTACCTGAACGACTACACTAGTTTTGCAGATGTGGAGAAAGCTATAAACAAAATTGTACAACAAAAGCAGGGCACAAGTACTTGGGACGCCCTGAGAAAAGTCAGATACTTTTTCACAAGAGAGAATGGATCCAGAATAGATGAAATAGTCCCTCAGAATCTTCTGCTGATCACAGACGGAGAAGCTAATGATGATAAAGACTTGAGTGCATTAACTTATCTCAGAAACAAGAACATTGAAATAACCGTTATTGGGGTTGGCAATGAAATAAAGAAATCAGAGCTACTTGAAATAGCTGGAACACCTGATCGGGTCCTTATTGAGACCTTTGAAGGCCTTGAACTTAAAAAAAACGTAAGGCGAGTGTTAGACTTACTCTGTAAAGACATACCAAAACCTCCCCCATGTGGTAAGTGATTATTTTTTATGTAGTAACCAAACACTTAAGCATAAAGATATGTCATCTGCCTCCAAAGGATTCTTTTTTCGTTTATTATATACCTTGTCACCCCCTGTTCCAGTTACTCTTACACATACTGCTGTTACAAAATGTAGCTATGTAATTCCTGTCACATGACTACTTAGTGAAGTGAAAAAAGTGTTGTTACCAATGTCCTGTTACACATTTGTATGTACACACACACCATTCTGAGGGCTGTTACATGTGTGTAGTTACAGAAATACTACAGCTGTAGATACTATGTACCGGTGTGTACTTACCCTGTGGTTACATACTACATACACATCTAGTTACTATGCAAGTACACAGGTATTAGGGACACTTAATGTAAAGTGGGACTCAAAGACCTAAAGTAAGAATTGTTCTAAAACTCCAAAAATTTCTGACACCATTCACATGTGTGAAGTCTAATCTGGTAAAGTCTAATGCTGGCTAACTGATTAAAATCAATTGATCAAAATGTACATCAATAATTATCACAATAAGTTTGAAATTTCTGTGCCCTGAATAGAAAAAACATTCATATTCCTGTCCATAAGATGTTCCAGAAACATCCCCACCCCCATCACTCCAAATCTGCAATATTAACTAGATATACCTCTGTTATACTAAAAAAACCAAGTCATATCAACAAAAGCCTTTACTGCAGAGTGTTCAGTCTGGTTCTCTTAAAGAGGTCATATGATGCAATTTCAAATTTGCATCAAGTTTTTCCTTTCTCTCTGGAGTGTTACAAGCTGTTAGTGCATAGATAAGATTCCTAAAGTTATGACTTGTCAATGCCCCCCTAATGTTGAGCAATTACAGCTGAGTCTGGCACTTCTGACATTTTCTTATTAAAATAATCTGCTACTTACTATTTTAGCAACATCATATGACCCCTTTAAAGCTGGTGAGGTAGATCCCATACCCTGTTTATTGCAATTTCAGCTGCAGCGTTGAACCGATTCCTCATTGAGAGTCTTATGTTGATGACCAGCCTTTTGGGGGGACTAGAATGAATTAATGTCATTTTAAAGCTGCAGTATTTTAGATATCACAGATTTGAAATGACAAGCTTCCCTTCTCTACCCGCTCAGTCATCTTAGAACGACAGTCTCATTGAAAATTAGACGAATGATGCCAGATTTGTCATATAATTAAGGAGATTAAATGTGTTAGTTTAGATTCGTGTTTAACACTCAAATAACATTGTTCTTTAATTCTGATCAAATCTCGAGTACTATTTTAAATATCTAAATGAAGTTTTTTACACTGTTCTTCAGACATACAATCAGTTCATGAAATACGATTAAAAACTGCCCTTCTACTCTTGTAAGGACTTTTTTTTTTACAGTGTAGGAAACTGTAGGTTCTTTAATTTCGATCTCCACTGTATTATATGTACTGTATGCGTTTGCATTATTGGTAATGTATAATGTTTTGATTGTGACCTGTTTTGTTTCAACAGACTGTGATATTGACATTGCCATTGGGTTTGACGTGTCCAGAGAAATCACACAAACTCTGTTGAAACCTAAGGTGGAACTGTCGGTTACCGCAGCCATTGAACTTATCTCCACGATGGGTCATGTAAACTGCAATGAAAAGAAAAATATTACAACTAGATTTGGCTATAGGCTTGTGTCTGGACAAGATGGAAAGGTTCTGGAGGATTACGACTTTAAGAAGTACAGCAAGGAGATCATCAAGAAAGTGATGTTATTGCGACCTAAGGCACCCCTGTCTTTCAATGAGTTTCTGTTAGATTCCTTCAGAGAAAAATTTGGCCCCTCCTCCAATGCTAAGGTTGGAATTTTTTTTATATAAAACTGAACATCAAGATAATTGTCCATGATATATTATATTCTTTGTTAGTGTTCCTTATCTAATAAGATCACCTCTGCTGATGTTATTTTCACATGATTTAGTTCAATATTTTTAAGAAACACATTTGTTTGTGTCTAGGTTTTGATAATCTTCACAGACGGGTTGGATGACAGCATTCAGAATCTGATGCCAAGTTCAGAGAGACTTCAGAACAGCGGTAAGTGTGGCTACTTTCACATTAACTGGGACGTATTTGAAAACGTTTTTCATTTTTTTGTTTTTACTAGTGCTATCAGGTGGTTTCTAAAAGTTTTTTTGCACACACATTGAAACACTTCAGTCAGCACTTCATGACTCACCGCATTCATGCTTCATTGTTTTTGTATTATATCTTCATACTTTATATCTGAACCATACAAATCTAAAGTAAAGTATTACAAAATTGATCCATCTAAAAATGAGTTGTGTGGAAAACTTTAATACATTTTGTGAAAGGACATAATTGCAAATAGGTTTTATACTTTTTTTCTGGAAAGTCTGGAATCACTACCTTTTAACAATTTTATGCAAGTAGCTCCCATCTTCACTTGTGCCATGGTCCTGCTTTTCGTGCAACTTTCTTCCACAAAAAAAAAATTATAGTGTCCCCATCGTCTACAGTCACTCTCTACTAAACCCATGTGCTTTTATTTGTGACATGTAAACTAGGAGTTAGTGCACTGCTGATTGTGTCTTTGGAGGGAATAATGGACGTCCATCAGCTGGAATTTGGCAGAGGTTTTGGCTACATGCAGCCATTGACCATCAACATGCTAAACTTAGGCAACGCTCTTATGAAACAGATTGTAAGTATGAAAACAGTGCTTAAATACACTTTTCACTGAAAAAAGAAAACAAATTATCAGTGTGCAGTTCTTGCCAGGCTTATTTTTGATGGCATCTGCACAAGTTGCATCAATAGCTCAACTCTAGCTAAAGACATGTTAAATGTTAGACATATCAAATATTGATGCTCTTGGCAGACTATATATCACCACACAAAACACATTGTATTTAAAGTATTATAGATTGTTGTGTAGCTTGTATATGTGTTTGTAGTTTTCAATTGATTCGATTGCATCCATGGCTTGTGACTTCAGCGACAAAATACAAAGAGTTTCACTCAGTGTGTGCTTTTCTCTCCCTCAGGAAGCGGTGGCACTGAGGAAATGCTGTGATGTACCTTGTGCATGCACCGGTGTACCTGGACCACGAGGACCCCCTGGAATCTCGAATCAGAAGGTCAGATCCCCTAAATTCTGATAATGTGGAAATTAAATGTGTGTTCACATAATTTCCATTGCTACTGTATGTTTATCTTGGATTTTTTTTTTTTTCTTCTCACTGAGCTTAATGCATTATGTCCTTATGTGAATGATAAATGTGTTGTGACTAAATATGATAAGTGCTATTTGACTAAAAGGAGGTGTCTTAGTTCAAAAGCAACCTTCAAGTCAGGAACATGGTCTTCAAGACATTATGCCTATACTTACGCAGGTTTTATGTTTCAGCATTCCTGTTTTCTTTGATTATTTAGGGATTCACTGGTCAGAAGGGTCATCCTGGATTTCCGGGAGATGAAGGTAGAATGGTAAGTGAAACTATCAGCCTAATTACATATACTTAAGATGAGACACTCTAAGTAAATAGTGTAAAAAATGCACCTAATAACTATCACCGTACTTGATTGATTGTTAAATATTTCCCCCAATTTTTGTATTACGCTTTATGAAATATTATGTTTAAATAAGCTAAATTAATTATCTAATTATCTATTTACACTAAGTGCAAATAGTCTGCCTTGCTGACAGTGGTTGTTTACTATTAACTCCGCCCACCAACGAGTGATTGGGCTAGACATTACAAAAGACGGTTGGCTGTCATCAGCTCCAGTGGCACAGGAGTATTCATTTTGACACAGTCTACCTTTTTGGAACTTTTTTCTGCCTTTTCAGATTTCAAATCACATTAGAAAAGCATTTATTTTCAATAAAAATGAAGGAAATAATCAAAAAGTTGAAAATATATGGGTAGGGTTAGGGTGCAGGAAGGGTCCAAATAAGGTAGCAACCGTAGCACCCATTTAATACTTTAAATTAAAATTTGCACTTAATAATCTATTGTCATATACTGTTATATATAATATACTACAATACTTGTCTCGGGATGTGGTTGTAGTTATGTTCCTGTTTAGGAACATAATGTGACAAAACTGAGGGGCAGATTAAGTAGTAATGATAGAATTTATTGTAAATAGAATCTAAAGCTATTTGCATTTCGTTTAAATGGTACATCACAAAAAATTCAATTATTGCAAATAGCTGCTACCTCTTTTTTTTTTTAAACCTGTTAATTGTCCATTTCAAAAATTTCAGCATAAGTAATGCTCATAAGACAATGTTTATCTGATGACATAGTCAACTGACAATTTAATATATCATATGCATTCTTGCTCTGAGACCACATCTGTAGCAATATATCACTGATGATACTGTATATAGGACATAGTACACATTTTAGGGAGGATGTATAAACAGTTTTTTCTCGTCTTGTTTCTGGCAGGGAGATCGAGGACCACCAGGGCTGAATGGAACTCAGGGACACAACGGTTGTCATGGAAACAGAGGAATCAAGGTAATGTAACATATGATTTAACTTGGAGATGCATTTCTTGATGTGTTTTATATTAATGCAAAGTTCTGCTTGGATTTTTTTGGTTTATCTTAACAGTACAGTAGTACAGTATATCTACATACACCACTTGTAAACAGAACTTCAAACTGATCCTTTTTTTGGTTCTGCTGTGATAAAGTAATCATCAAAATAAAAAAATCATATCAGTACATCTAATTGATAATATACAAATAAAATGATTTGATATTTTGTTATCTGTTGCACACACATTTGTGAATTAAGTGTGACTGATTTGATTGCTATTACTAACTGCATGACTAGGATGTTTACGTCCGTGTTTAATGTTCCTGTATGACCTCATGTTTTACAGTTGTACTGAATAAAGGAAATGTTTTTAAATCTGATTTAATAGGGCCATAGAGGCTACAGTGGAAATAAAGTGAGTAACAAGAGCTATTATTATTTTCTGTTTATCCTTCCACTTAAACAGTTACTGTTCAGACAAAAACACTGAAAACTGTAATATTTAATATTCACTGAAAACATTTTAATGAGTGTTTGTTCTGCTGTTTTATTTACAACTACCATTTAAACCTCAAAAGTGATGTTACGGCTTTATTTGTTTTTTAATTGTCTTAAAAAAACATATTACAAGTAAAATTCCCATGAAAAGCAAAATTGCATGAGATATCAATGAAGAAAGTTTTTGCAATAACAGACTTTTTTCACATGTTATACTAAGGAAAAGTGCTACAGTAACACATTCAAATTCCAATTCAGATTTTTTTGCACTTTTTTTTCCGTGAGACTGCATCTGCGTTTACATTTTTAGGGTCATAAACAAATACAAGTATAAGATTTATTTGTTCAGTGTTGTTGATTACTTCCCTAAACAGACTGTAAGTGTTTGTGACCTCTTGACCTCTGTCTGACAGGGAGAAGATGGGGAGGATGGACTGGATGGAGTGGATGGAGAACAGGTTTCATCTTCATTTTTCTCTGCCTCTTTTCTACACTTACATTCCCATGTACTATAGTAAACCAAAAAATGCAATGCAATATACAGAGAAATATACAATGAACAGAGAAATAGATTTGCGACGATATAGATGAAATTTAAGCTTTTGTAAAAAAAAAAAAACAAAGCATGAAACAAAAAATGTTT
>JAUMHP010000015.1:2721463-2752481 GCA_032361065.1 Enteromius trimaculatus
GGGTGGGGGGGGGGGATTAAAACAAAAAAAGCATAAAACAAATGTTTACATAATAACAAACTCCTCCATAGCAAACCAAAACTGCATGTTGACGTTTCATACTTCAAATATCCGTAATCTTAAGTATGAAGTTGAAGGCGTAGATACATCCGATTTATAGTGCTTAAAAATAATGGGCACAATCCACCAGCATTACCAAATTTAGAAAAGCCAGGATAAAATTTTTAAATACACCGACCATTTTTGTCTGAAAAAAGAAAGTCTGGCCTGGGTGTGAGTAAAATATGGGGAAATTTAAATTTTGAGTGAACTATTCCTTTGAGTAATATACACAATTGTGTTTGATTATCAGTAAAGTGCTGTAAACACTGAAATAAATTAAACCCAATATGAAACGGCTCACTTGAGCACTGCATTGTGACTTGATGAGTCACTGAGTCATCTGATTCGCTTCTTTCTGTTTCCGTTGTGTACAGGGTGATGTTGGCCTAAATGGGCTTCCAGGACTAAAAGGAGACCCGGGCAGTGCTGTAACTATGTTATCACATATGCATTCGGTCACATCTGTTTGCTTACTTAAAACAACCCAGTATCTTTCTTACTGTTATTTCTGTTTTTTAGGGTGAGAAGGGCTTCAAAGGCACTCCTGGACATAAGGGACACAGCGGAGTGAGAGGAGATCCTGTAGGTCTTCCTCTGTGTTTACAGTAGTTTTTACCGCTTAAACATGTCTGTATTTGATTCTTTGTTTGTGTTAACAGGGTGCGCCAGGAGTAGACAGCACTGTTCAAGGTCCAAAAGGAGAGGGGGGAAATACTGGGCTCCCAGTAAGGGTCTTTTTTTACACTCCTTCTGGAAAATGTTAACTCGATTTGTTTGTGTTAGAATAACAGAATGTTTCTGTTTCGGTAGCGATGTGTCGTAAGTTAGATGTTGCGTAATTACATTCTTCCTGTGTTATTATCTATACACATCACTTCAACATCCTCCTGTGTGACTTTGGGTTTTGCAGGCTGTCAAAGTTATCACTTTACACTGTATGTTTAACATTAACATTGTTTTTTGACATAGACGCAATTGTTGCTGCTCCCCTTCATTATTGATCTTTCCTTTTGGCTCTTACTTTGACTTTTTGAGAAAAGAAAAAATTTAATAAAAGAGAATTAAGTGACCAAATCTCAGAAACGTATTCGATTTAGAACCACATTTTTCAACATGTTACAAGAATGTGTGACCAGTATCATTAAAAGTGTTTGATAACTGTGTTTTGTTGGCAGGGTGACCAGGGGACTGTTGGACCCCCAGGCGGATCTGGAGATAATGGTGATGTTGTGAGTATTATCTGTACCAGTACTATAGTAGCTTCTAACTGTGAGTATACTTTCAGGATAAAAGGTACAAAGCTATCCCTGGGATGGTACCCTAAAATACCAATGCCTAATTTGCCCCCAAATTATACATATTATTAACTTAAAGGTACTGTGCGTGTCAGTCATTTAAAAGTCCATATTAATACCAAACTGTATGTGCAATACTAGTTTTCTACTTTAGTTCGAAAATGTATAGTTACTGTACTATTCAGTGTCACTTATGAAGTAGTTTAATAATCATGCTAAACAATTTGTACTCAGTATCATATAGCATTTTAAAATGTGCATGTGTTACAGGTAGATACACCAAATTAAAAATTAGAATTATGCAAAATGCTGTTTTGTAATTTTTTTGTTTCCGTATCAAGTCACCGTATTAAGGTTTGTACACCTTCATTAAGTAGCGTAACTATTTTCAGCTGTGATAATAATAAAAAAGGTTCCTAGCCAAATCAGCATATTGAAAAGATTTCTAAAGGGTCATGTGACTCGGAAGACTGGAGTAATGATGCTAAAAAAATCAGCTTTCCATCACAAGAATAGTTTTACAGTATAAAAATTTATAATTTATTAAAAAAACAACAACAAAAACAGGTATTTTAAATTCTAATAATACTGTATATACCTCATTACTGTGTTTACTGTATTTTTGACCATAGAGACTTCAAAAACATTAAAATATTTTACTGATCTCAAATGTTTGAACAATTTGCGTTTTTTTATATACATGTCTAATGGCAATAAAGTTAAATCCAATCCATCCAATCCAATCTAAATATTTTGCATTACGATGGTCATGAGATCTGATCTTCGTTGTGGGATATTTAACATTTATTGCATGGATATCCTTTCCATCAGATAACTTCTCTGTGTATTTTGATAGGGTGCTCCAGGAAGAAAAGGCCGACCAGGATTACCGGTAATTTAGTATAAAAAATATGCAAAGATTCTTTTATTTCAGTTCTGTTGTAAGTTCTATCCCATTCCTTCGTTGTAATCTACTATGTTAATTTGAAAATATCCTGTTATTATTATTAATATTATTTGTGTTATAAAATTTTTGTAGCCTATTCCATTCTTTTGTAAACATACCATTCATCTCGGAACTGTTAAAAGTCTATTCTGTTGTAAATGACATTCTGTTTTGTTCATTTCTATTATAATCTATTCCAGTCTGTTCTGCTGTAATGTGGTGATGGTAATTGTGTCTGTATAGGGTGAATCTTCAAATGAAAAAGGAGAAGCTGGAAAGCCAGGACCTTCTGGTCACCCTGGACAAGTGGTGAGAACTGGGACTTTTCACCCTTATAAAAAATAAAAAAGCTGATTTTTGAAGGTTGTGTTTGATTCTATGAACTCATATACCTCCTGATATATTTTTTTGGTCTGTTCAGGGACCACCAGGCCCAAAAGGGACTCAAGGAGACAATGGTCTTCCAGGTGTTCCTGGAATTCAGGTTTGTGTTTAATTGTTTAAACTAGTTGCATGTTTTTTTTTACCCTTGGTTCAAAAGATATGGTATTGAGAGAACCATGTGTGTTTTCGTAGGGTCCCTTTGGCTCACCTGGAACTGATGGTTCAAAGGGAGGTCGAGGACCCAGAGGGCCAAGGGTATGTGTGACTGATGAATCAGATTTGCCGGGATTTAGGATCACATGTGCCATTCATGTGCTCCTGTTTTCACACTGTTTAGGGTACCCTGGGTGACCCAGGGGCGAAGGGAACGCTGGGACGAGAGGGATTCAGAGGGCCTTCGGTCAGTTGTTATGCCCTTAAAATGCCCTTTTAAACCACTTCAACTAGTTTTGTGTGACTTTGCACTCTAATGCATGACTTTATACAAACAGGGTCAGGATGGAAGAGATGGACATGGACCTTCTGGGCCTAAAGGACATAAGGTACCTGTGCTATACATACATAAATTCTACTAAAAATCAGTTTTCTGGGAGGTATATTGTGTTTTTTTAACATTTGAAACATATTATAATTTATATTACAACAACATCAAGCACAAGAATCATGAGCAATGCTCAAACATACCTTTCTGGAATATACTGTAACTTGTTTTCTTTCCTTTGTGTATGTTTATGGATATTCAACTAACCCAATAAAAATGCTTTTAGGGAAGCATTGGATACATTGGCCTCCCTGGTTTGCAGGTGTGTTAAAGCTAACATCTGTTACAGCTTATCACTAGGCATTTGTGTAATTTTGTAAATGTTAATTATAATAATGTTTATTAATATAATAATATGTAACATTATTAATGTCAGTGATTATAATAATAGGGTGAGGATGGTACCAAAGGTTCCAGTGGAAGTAAAGGACATAAAGGTTATCCAGGAAAACCGGTACACTTTCATTTAATTACCTTTTTTGCTTGTTTATTAACCTTTTGAAGGTGATGTCCAACAAAAGAATCATGTGTTTTTTTTATTACATTATTTTCTTAACATTATAGAGAAGATTCTGTATGTTTGCAGAATATTTGTTTGAAATGTATGCAGTTATGTCGTGTTATGTATTGATGTGATCAGGGAAACACTGGTCGCCCGGGTCCTCCAGGTGCTCCCGGAGAGAGTGGGATGGACGGACACAGGGTCAGTCTTTCTCCAAACACTTTCATACCTTTTAGATAAATCTTTATACATCTATGTTATATATATATATATATATATATGTAACATTATGAAACATTTTCAGCTTAACCATCAAGACTAACTGAAAAATTATGCTTTGGATATTTACAATTTTTTGCTTCATTGAAGTGGGATAACTCTTGGTAACTGTTGTAAAATAGTTATGTGAATGTACACACACACACAAAAATCATGGACATGGTCAAGTCTTCTGTCACTCTTGACCATGAAAGTAGCAAGTGTGACCCAAAAATTATGAGGCCCAGAAGGTTAATATTTTAGTTTAACCAAAAATTAGGCGGTGTTTTACTTGCCTTTGAAGCATCCTAGGTGTATGTGACTTTCTTATTTCAGATGATTTAAATAGGAGTTTTATTAAATGTGTCATATGATGCCATTTCAAGTTTTCCTTTCTCTTTTGGGTGTTACAAGCTGTTAGTGCATGCTAAATAAGATCCCTGAATTTGCAAAGATTAAAGTTTCAAAACCAAAGGGTAATTCTTTAGTTAAGTCTTGTCCACAGCCCCCTAAAACGGCTCATTTAAACCTGCCCCCACTTCTCTTACACTTCTCTTGCATAATGCAGCCCAAATGGTCAGAGAAAGAAAGAACGCATGGTTGCAGTAAACGCCGGAGTGTTTCATAATGTGAAACTGGCTTAAAACACGTCATGTGTTTGTGTGTGTGTGTGGAAAAAGAGAGTAAGGGTCGCTCACATCAGAGTGGGGTCAATTTTGCAGTTTGTGTACTGTAAATACATATGTTTGCTGTGTCTGTCACACGACTCTGTTCCTCTTTGGGCTTGAACTAATGATATACAGTAACTACTAAGGACATAACTAACTGTCTTTACGTGCATTTTGAAATCTGAACTCAATTATGGTAAGGGGTAGGGCTGGGCGATATGGCTAAAAACTGCATCACGATATCAGTGTTTCATATCGGTCGATATTGATAATTATTGATATTTTTATGACCCATTTAAAGTAAGGACCAGGAAAAAAAATATATTATTTTTAAACATTTTTATTTTAAACTTTACCTTCCTCTTATCATAATCCCCTCAGTTAATGAGACAGATATGTCAACAACCATGGAAAACTCAAATAATTAAAATGTAAACATAAGTCTAAAGTCACAATGAACACTTAAAAATGATCTCTTAACATTTAAGGTGCAAAATGAAAGAAAATGTAAGAAAAGCTTTATAAAGTGAAATAAAAAAGTGTTAAATATAAACAGAGAAACCTGATAATTTAGTGCAAGTTTAGTGCTAGGAAGTTCACTAGCTGTTCACCGTCTGGTGAATAAAGGGTTTTTAAAATATGTGCAGTGTTTTGTAAACATAAATAAAACTGGGATAGACTGAGATACATCTGTCATATAAAAAAACAAACCTGATACAGGACAGTAACAATGTTTGAAATATAAAACCTGCAGAAATATGAAAAAGTAACGCTTAAAGTTATTTTTAGTTGAACTATTCAAGTATATTTTCAAACCAGGTTTTGTGCTAGGAACACCAGCTGCCCTGGTGCATGTGACAATATTACCCTCAGTACTAAAAATTCTTTCTGAAGGGGTGCTGGTGGCTGGGATGCACAAGTACCTTTTTGTCACAATGCACTGTGTCAGCTGACCAATCAGTGCACACTGTGCTTGTTGGAAAGAGGGACTTTATAGAAACCGACGTGTTTGAGAGAGACAGGGCATAGTGGAGCTACAATAATATATACAGTATTTGAAAAATAATGTGTTTTTTTTTTACTTTAAAGCATGTCAACATATTCTGTTACACCAAATAACGCGCTTTAAAATGGCATCATATGACCCCTTGAAAAACAAGCCTTACCATGGGACTAAACAGGTGTTTGCTTTACACATACAGAAAGACATTAAAGGAATAGTTCACCCAAAAATGATCTTGTCTATTACTCACCTTCGAAGCATCTTAGGTGTATGTGACTTTTTTTTTCCAATCAGAGTTATAATAAAAATTGTCCAGACCCCACGTCACTAATCATGTGACACAATGAGTCTTACATCATCCGCCGGCAGGGCTTCCAGTTTTAACAGTCAGCAGCAGTGAGAGAAAAGTGCTTATTAAGTTTATATACAAAAACATATTGATTCACTACAAGAGGACTTTATTCACCCCCCCTCAATGTTTTATTGAAATGTGTGAGGGACATTTTACTTAGTTTGCAGACACTTGGTTTAACATGTTTTGGACTGTTAAAAGGAAACACCAGCCTACTGCAATAATAGAGCTTAGAAGTGCCAGTTTCCCAATTTTTAATGTAACTCTGATTGGATTAGCCTGAAAGAAAAAAAAAGTCGCACATGACGCTTCAAAGGTGAGTAAAACTTCAAATTTTCATTTTTGTGTGAACTAACCCTTTAAGCAAATGTAAATAAGGTTTGCTGAGATGTTTCTGTTCTTATTTATTTGTTTATGTACCACTTTACTTAAATTTAATTTTTAGGGTAAAAAAGGACCTGCTGGAATCAGTTTGATGCCTGTAGGTTGATCTTACTATACATTATTTTTAAACAGTATTAACTTACTTACTGGTTCCAAAAGTTTGATCGTTTTGCCTCTGTCCTTTTCTTCTACTGTACGTCAAGGAATGTGACCTGGTCGAATACATTCGCAAAAACTGTCGTAAGTTCAGATCTAAGTTCAGCTTTATTTCTGATTCTTTATGTGTGCTATTTACCTTGAAATAATTTGAAATATGTTTTTTTTTTATCTTTTATTTTGTTTCCACAGCTTGCTGCTCTGGTATGCCTAGCTTTACATTTGAACATTTTAGTGCCTCATTTATCAGTAACTTTTTGTAAATAGAAAATTGTAAATAGAATTTTTTTTTTCCTTTCAGGTAATGGTACCCGGTGTCCAGTTTACCCCACAGACCTGGTGATAGCATTGGACATGTCTGCAGATGTGACTACTCAGGTGTTTGAGCAAATGCGTTCTGCAACTCGGTCCTTACTGGAAGAAATTTCCATTGCTGAGACTAATTGTCCATCGGGAGCGCGAGTGTCTGTGATCTCCTACAGCAACGAGACCAGCAGTCTGATCCGTTTCTCAGACCACCTTAAGAAGGGTACCCTTCTAGAAATGGTAGAAAGCTTCGGTATGAAAAGAAACAACAAACCCAGAGACATCGGACAAGCCATGAGCTTCGTGGCTCGGAATGTCTTCAAACGAGTGCGAAAGGCCAGGCTTATGAGGAAAGTGGCAGTCTTCTTCACAAACGGGCCATCGAGGGACGAATCGAGCCTTGCAACAGCCATGCTGGAGTTCAAGGCTGCAGACATCAGCCTCGGAGTGATCGCCTTAAATCCTGCTGATGATGTGAGCCGAGCAATACAGGTAGATATGAAGAATTTAGAATTTCAGCTGTAAAGTAGCACAAAACAGATAAGTGTCATTATTTAGCTCAGTTTGGTTTATTGTTGATTCAGTTCAGTTCAATAACAATGTCAGTGTTGCAATGTTCATCAGCTCATGTGAGTTCAATGATGATTCAGTTCAACTCGACAATCATGCAAATTTCATCAATTATGAAGCAAGCCTATTCTTATTCAGTTACAATATTGTTGTTTAGCTGAAGTCAGAGTTCTTCTTGGTTCAGTTCAGTTTAGTTAATCAATTTTGAAGCTAATTTCAGTCAGCATTACTGACTGTGATGACAAAGAATGAGTAATACATGCTTTTAGGTAGTTGAAAGTACTTGGACATTAGATAATAAATGTAATAACCAAATGTATGAGAACCAGAATTTAGTGAGGGATGGATTTTTGAAATTTGTGAAAAAGCTACACATTCAATGACAAATTGTCTCAGCTTTGAGAGAAAAAAAAAAAAAAGTAATTTCTTCCTCAAATGTCTGTCTCAGGTTGACGACACAAGAAGCTACATTGTTGTCGATGGTAGAGGAGTAAATCGCATTAAACGGTGCATCATTTGTTTTGGTAAGCTCCAGTGCAGACATTCACATTTGAGCCTTTTCACCATCTAAACTTTTAAAGGAATAAAAGCTTATGTTATAAAACTTATGTACAGTAGGCAGGATTTTCAGTAGTCTGCAGTACGCACGCTTTTGATGCAAAGTGTTAAATGTCCAAAATGTAAGCAGCATTATGGCTACTTCTAAAAATACCTAATTTTATACAAAGCTCAAGGGACCGTTTGTGTTTTTTATGTTTAAAAAAACACAAGACACAGGACAGTGGGGGGAAATATTCAAGGTCTAGAAATGATTAGTTATTAGAAAGTTATTTTGGTAAGGATTTTACAATAAGGTATCATTTGTTATTAGTTAATGCATTAACTAACATGAACAAACAATGAACAATACATTTAAAGATACAATCATTCATTGTTAGTTCATGTTAGCTCACAGTGCATTAACTAATGTTAACAAACACAAATTGTGATTTTAATGTTGCAGTAGTAAATGCTGATTAATTAGCATTAACTAGGATTAGTAAGTCCTGTAGAGGTATGGTTCATTCGTAGTTCATCTTAACTAAAGTTGTTAGCTAATGTTAACTAAGGAACTTTGTAAAGTGTTACTGTTATATTACCTGCATTTTCGAATGTAGTGTCATGTGCAACTTTTACTTGGTAGGATTGTCCAGTATTTGTGTGCATAATTTATTTTTATGATTTTTATGCTTATTAGAGTTTCTTGCCATTATCTTATAAACATCAGCTTGTCAACAATCTCTCAATGAGAAGTCAATCCCATAATACATCGAAATAAACTCTGTATAAAATGGTGTACAAAGTAAAATAAATGTTTACTGTAAATCCAAAAAAATGACACACATTATTAATTTTATGCTTATTAGAGTATTATGTAATTATGTAATTAATTTCAGCAAGCAAGATTCCCAACGCTAAGTCACTCCTATAATGCATTGCAACAAGGCTCTCTTTTTGTATGACACACAGGGTTGCTGCCTGTCTAGAGGGTTGCACATTTTAGTTATTTATGAGGTTAAATTTTCATTATGTAGGCAGGTTTTGGGACTTTGGGTGTCTTCAACTACAAATTGCAATTTTATACTCTCTTCCCAGATCGTTGTAACCCAGACCCGGTGTGTGGTGTAATTCTGCACCCTCCGCCCCTGCAGATGGATTTGGATTTGTCTGTGCTATTAGATGGATCTGATAACCTGAACACTCAACAGTATGTCAATGCGAAGGAGCTCCTGCTGTCTCTGTTGGAGCAGATCGGTGTAAGCAGCGAGCCGAGCAGAGCTGATGGGAAAACCAGAGTGGCCGTCTACCAGCAGAGCTCCGTTTACGGCTCCTCTTACATCAACGAGGAGTTCAGCTTTACTAAATTTAAAGATCGCAGTATCATGAAGAGGCATATTGCTAATACATTGAAGCAAGTAGGCGGGACGTCCCATCCAGAGCATGCTTTGGAGTGGCTGATTACTAACGTTATCCTTAAAGCAGAAAGACCACGAAGCAAGCGAATGGTCATGGCTGTTTTTGGTGAAAACTCTGAACACAGCAAAGCTCAGCTTGATTATTTGTCTAGATTGTGTAAGTGCCAGAATGTTGTTATGTTTATCCTCATGGCGGGACAGAGATTCGACTGGACCCGGATGGAGGCGCTCACCAGCTCTCATCTGGCGCAGCACCTGGTATTCTTGGATAACAGAGATTACAGCACACGCTTCGCTCACGCCTTCCTGCATATGCTCCACAGTAAGACAGATTCATAACTGTGTTCGCATAAAGCCTCTGCAAAAGAGCTGCCTACTAACATGATCTGTATATAGTAAGTAGTATGTAACCCAATATATATATATATATATATATAAAGATATTTATTAAATTATTATATATATATTTTTATTCATCTTTTGGATTTTTTATATTCTTAGTTTTCTATTTTATTTATGTATTTATTTATTTTTAATGTTTTTGTAATTTGAGGTTTCTTTGTGAAGTTTTTTTTTTTTCTAATATCTGATAAATATAAGTTAAAACTTTTGTTACTGCTGCATGCATATTGAGCTATTTAATTTTAAAGGTTTTGTTTTTTTGTCGTTTAAGTTTTTGTTAGTTTGTTTGCATATTTTAGCAAGTCCATAATACATTTTTAATATTTTGTTAATTCAGTTTTTGTTTTAGTTAACTTTAGTGCTTCAAGTTAAACTAAATCAGAAATGTTGCCTTGGAAACCAGCTAAAAAAAGTTTTATATCTCACAATTCTGAAAAAGTCAGAATTTGCTTTGTATCAGAGTTTGCAGAGTTTGTATCACTCAATTCTGAGAAAAAAAAGTCGTAATAATGGACATACCAACCTGATCTCACGGCAATTCGTACGTATTTTACGAGATGGCAATTCGTATGAATTTGTACGAATTACCTAAACATAACTCCGCCCCTAAACCTACCCATCACGTGATTTTAGACAAATCGTACGAAATCGTACGAGTGAGGTCATTCGAATTAGTACGTTTTGGCACAAATTTGGCACCTCGTACAAATATGTACGAATTGCTCGTGAGACTGTGTTGCACATACTGTAGAATAAAATAACAGAACAGGTGGAATCTGTCTTCCATACTGGTATATATCTGCTTTTGTTTTGTAGGAGAAATCTTACCCCGGTCATCAATACAGCCTCGTGACTGTCGTAGTTTTGTGTTGAGACCTGTTGAGTCTGGACAACAGACCATAGAGAGGTAATGAGATTTACCCTCCACAATCATTAGACACAAATGTAAAGGTTAGCACAGGGGTTGTGTATTTTCTAAACCATTTTGTTGTAGCAGCAGAAGCATTTCCCTAGCTTGCTTTTGTGTGCTCTTGGCTCAGTAATCTAAAGGTTTTACCTTGTTGATGTGTAAAGATAACAGATGTGATACTGCTGTAAATGTAGTCATTGTATATTTAATAGCACAACCAATGTAAAGTCTTTGGGTTTAAAATTAACATTAATATTTAATTTTGGTTGTATTATTTACCTATTTTAATACTATTTTCGATGGGCACCAGCCAAGGAATTCTGTCTGAACCATAAAGACCAATCGTGGATAATTGCTGAATAAACAACAATGCATTTGAATAGGAAGTTGTAATCTTTTCAATCGGAAGGACAAAAAGTCATTGTCCACAGAGCCTGATCCCATCAAATTATAATTTTCCACACATTGTATAAAAGGGAGTTTTGCCATCTCCTCTGTACAGAACAGGTTTTGTGCTTTTTAACTGTGTTTCAGAGATATTCTGCCCACTGAAGCTCCCACCGAAGAGCTCAGTACAACAGAGGAGCCTGTGGATTACTACGAAAACGTTTATGATGAGCAAAACACAGAAGCAGTCACTGAACCCAGTCAACCTGATGAAACCGAACGATTTACAGAAGAGCACAAAAAGGATAAAACCGAGCCCCCGAAGACTAAAGGTGCTGAATCTAACTGCCCCCTTAAATCCTTCATTTAGCAGCTGAGGTTGCACGTACAGTATCTTTGTGCTATGGATGTGTGTACTTGTATTAAAATGCACAAGCTGTTTTTGTGCCGTTTCTCTGACAGAGCTCAGTGTTCTGTGCCGCAGGGAATTACTTGTGTGTACTGTTTGTTTCCAACAGCACGATGCTTCCTTGAGAAAGATCCTGGCCATGTGTGTGGATCGTATGTGTCCAGATGGTACTACAGCCAGCAGACTAAGAAATGCATGCGCTTCTGGTTCGGTGGCTGTGGTGGAAATAAAAACCGATTCTTGACAGATGACGAGTGCGTTAGGGAGTGTGCGTCTACAGGTAAAGTTACCAAACTTTGTTACAGCCTGATATTTAGGTCGATCCTAGTCAATTTTTTAAATTGATGTAAATTCTGTGAAATTTTGTGAAAATCCTTTACCTAACTTTACCTAACAGTCAAAAATGAACAGCCTTAAAAAAAAAACTGCTTACAAATCCCTTATCAACCTTTATCAGCAAATCTTGCATTCGTTTTTTTAAGCAGCTTGTTTTCTGGTTTTATAATACGGTAGGTCCCATAGATTTGAGCTTATGCAGCTCAGCTTTAAAAAGCAGTATTTGTAGATAATCTCAGATCATTGAGGCATACTGAACATAATCTGTGCTAATTGAAAGAAGATACATTGATAAAAAAGAGTAAATCCAATATGTGGTGATAATACAGCATAACGAGAGACTAACAGGCAGTTTTTTTGTAGACCTGCAATTTTTGGCCAGGAAAACCACAAGTATAACAAGGTTACACTACACTAAAAAATTAAGATGAGGTTGCTTTTTTATTATTATTATTATTATTATCATCATTGTTGTTGTTTTCAATACAGTATATTATTTAATGCAGGTATTCACATATTAGTTCTTCTTTTACATACAGGAATTTAACCATTTAATTTACAAAATACATACATAGTTCATATTAAAAATCTATGTTTAATGGATGTGTTGTTTGATGTAGGCCACTTACAGTACCTGTACAGAGTTTTAAGATTGTTTACAATTTCTCCCACAGAATCTGAAAATCTTCCAAAGGATGATTCCAGTTTCAAGGGTAAAATACACGTTTACTACCAGTTTTTAAATAAAGACAATTATATTTCCTAAACCTATCCCAAACCATAAAATATTTAGCATGTGTTTTATAAAACATATAATCTTGCAAATCAAGTGTAACATTTCTGCAGAACTCAACATGTGTTCTAAAATATGCAAGTATTAAACGTCTGACATTTTTAAATGGCCTTAAACTGATCAGCCTGTGTTTCCTGTGTATCTTAAAACTATTTTTTTTTTTTGTTTTCTTGCTCATAGACATTTGCCAGCTCAGTGCCGACGCAGGAGGTTGCTCAAACTTCTCAGTGAAATGGTACTACAGCATCAGCAGTGGCCAGTGTGTCCAGTTCTGGTACGGAGGCTGTGACGGGAACAGCAACAGATTCAACACTCAGGAGGACTGTGAGATTCGCTGTCTCAGAGCCAGAAAAGTACCTCCAATCATCTAAACCAATCAATTTACAATCTGTTTATTTACTTTTGGCAGCTTCTGCTTTCATGATCATGTCAAAAGGGCAGACCTAGAAGAAATTTGAAATTTTAAACTAAATGTAAATGTATATTTAGCTAAATTCCAGCGTAAGAAAGATTTGATTACAAGAGCTGATATTGTTTAAAGGTGAAGTTTATAATGATGCATCATTAGCAGCACCAGAAATAACTGCAAACATAATCATTCAGTTTTAGTAACTTTAGCCATTGCTTTATAAAACGAATTGGCCCACTCATGCCATTGGCTTAGTCGATGTTTTTGACATTTTAAATGCACAGGTTATGATTCTATTTTTAATCACCTTTTAAACCCCATTTTCACAATATTGTGAATTGTCCATGTTTTTTTTTAATGCGCATTGTCATCATGAAGACTGTTAAGAGGAATAAAAAAACTTTAAAATAAGTATGTGTTGTACACATTTTTTAAGAGGTTTCATGTTTTTCTAATAAGTGTTTCTGAAAAGCTCCTGGATATACAGTAAAATAAAATAAAAAAATTAAAAAATGGGACGTCAGCCCATAAGTTACTAAACCTTTAGTGAACAAAAAAATACTATAAGTTAGGTATACTGACAGAATTATGACACATTTGGTTGTATGATCTGCATTTGCATGTGTATTTTAGAGTTAGGATACATACCAGAAGAGGGCGCTGTCTCAGTGTTTTTTTAATGTTCAAAATACACTCTCTCTTTCCCAGTTTAAAGGAATACAGGTACATCTCAAAAAATGTTAATACCGTGAAAAACATTTTTTTGTAACTTATTTTAAAAAGTGAAGCTTTCATATTCATTTTGGTTTCATTACATGTAAAGTAATAATTTTAAAAGTTTTTTTTTTTTTTTTTTATTCTGGTGAATAAAGCTTACAGCATCTCAAAATATTCTAATATTTATATTTGAGCTTCATTAAATGACCATCCCTACAATATAAATTCCAAATATCTCTGGTTCTTTGATACCACAATAATGGAGAAGACGGCTGACTTGGCAGTGGACCAGAAGACAATCATCACACCCTTTACAAAGAGCTTCAGTCACAGAAGGTCGTTATTGAAAGATCTGGCTGTTCACACTTGGGAGAGCTTCATAATATGTGGACTGAAGCTGGAGTTAGTGCGTCTTCAGAAAAAGAGCTGCCAAGACACTTCTGAAACAAAAACAACACCAGAAGCATCTTAACTGGGCTAAGAAGAAACTGTGACTTAGGTCCAAGGTCCTCTTTTCAGTTAAAAACACATGTTGTTTTTCATTTGGAAATCAAGGTCTGAGTCTGGAGGAAGACTGGAGAGGTTTCTCAATGATGATTTGGGGTCCTTGATGTCTGCTTGCTGCAGCTGTCTCTTAGGTGATCTTGGAGCACTTTTTGCTCCCATCTGCTGACAAGCTGTATGAAGATGCTGATTTTCTTTTCCAGCAGGACGTAGGCACCTGCCCAAGTGTTTTGCTGATTACTGTGCTTGAACAATTCTGCACAGTCTGTTTCAGACTTTTTCTACTGTAATATTTTGAGATACTGGATTTTTACATTTTTATGAGCTTTTGAAATGTTTTATTTTACATGTACTGAAATTAAAATATACATGAAAGTGTCACTGTTTGAAGTTTTTCACGATATTAATTTTTTTTTAGATGTACCTATATTTCACCCCAAAAGTAAATGCGCTTACAATGTGTGCTTACAAAGTCCACCAATCACAAATTGGTCAAAATATTTTTATTGAGTCCATTATCCATAATTTGTGATTAGTGTGAGTTTATGATGGGAATATTGATAACTGTCATTAGTTTTGCTATTCTGTATTCAGCTTTAGGAAGTGTGGCAGTAGCATCACAAAGGATTTTTCAATTCCATTCATCAGATTTAATGACAGTTAATGCATTCAGGATAGTGTGGTAAAAGCACACAGTAATATTGAGAACATAGTTACAGTGACTTTAGTCCTGCAGTTCCTGCATTGTTATCGACCAGCATTGGCAGTCCCGTTGGTTTAAGTGCAATCCTGGAGGCCAGTCAGAATCCCCCGTGGTTTTTATTGCTGATGTAATGCATGTTCAGCCCTTGTTTAGAGAGGAGGGTGGTCTTCCTCAGAGACGATATTGAGAAAGCACTCGGGAATGTCCTTTAGAGAAACATGATATTAGCACTGAAGAGAAGTTCTCTGATTGGCAGTCCAGAGAATATGTCTTATAGACAACCACAAAATTCTCTCACACCATTTAAAATAACTAAAACCAGGTATGACATCATAATGAGAACATATACAAATAGAAGCACTATTAGAATGTTTCAATTACTCAGTTCTATTACAATTCCTTTTGTTAAAGAATAAACATATATATTATATATATAAATAATGATGAAATATACACAACCACTCTTAAGTATAATAGTATTGTAATATCTAACAGTGTTAGGATGCTTTTTGTCAATTCATCTTTTTTTTCAGACCTGAATTTGATATTTATGTATTTGAATCGCATATAATTGCTATTTGGATTACACAGTTTTAACATAAACTTAAAACCTTAATGTGATGCATATGTCAGTGATTCATAAATGAAACGGGTATAATTTCTGTATAAATACTCATATGTATTCAAATTGCATAAATTATCAGCACAAATTAGTTGTGAAAATGTAATTAGTAAACAAATATCTGAACGTCATATATAAAATGTCTAGCTGTGGAACATGCAGTTACAGTAGTTGCAAAATGCATGACGTAAATGATACATGATGATACATGGTCTGGTATTTGTGTATTTGAAATGGGTTCAGTTTAGTAGTGCTATTGCAGAAAACATTCTGAAAACATTTCATTTATGACTGACAAATATGCAAGTATAGTTTGTTGATGATAAAATGTAATCCAACTGGACAGAAATTTTCTATGCAATTCAAAAACGCGAATCTTACATGTAAACCTAAATATTTTTTGAATGTAGCTCAGCTGGCTTTCCAAAAACAAGGTACTTTTTAGTTGTAGCAAGGCAGTATGAAAAATCCAACATTTTAGGTTTTCATGTCACATTATTGTCCACTGAGATACAATAATAATCATACATGCTCTCCCAACATTACAGCGTCCGGTTTATTTTAATAAATTAGTTAATATTAGACAAAAAATAAATGCATAAAAATGTTCTTGTTTTAATCCCTGTATGGCATTTTAAGTGCTTTTTTAAATACTGAAATATATTGTGAAATGTTGCTGTTCATGTTTTCAACTTGATTTTATAAATTAGTGTTTTGTTGACCGTTTAATGTCAGTTCATCTGTTTATATCAGTCCAGTTAGTCTATTCAATGTATTGACCTGATTACACTTTCAATTAAAACTTTTTCTAAATACCACATATTTTAAATTAGGAGTGGCTTACAGTTTTAATGTATCTCCCCCAGCACAAGTGTCAGGTGCAAACAACAACAACACAATCAGAAGTAGAAATAAAAATAAAAGTAATTTCCTTATGCTGGAATGAGAAACTGTCAGTAAAATTATTCCACAATCAATCAGTCTAAAATAAGCCACCTATTCTCTGGATGAACACTTCTCTCCTGACAGAGGACAAGCCATTTGAATGAAAATGTTTTGCTTTAAAGTTTGGGAAAGGGAACTCTTGATGCAATCTTGGAAGATCCTGTTGATGTCAAATATGATCTCATGAAAATTCATATGCATTTTACATAAAATATTATTCTATAAAACGTACATTTACTTATGTTTTTACAGGCACTAAAACGTACAATACTGATGTATGTTCAGCATCTAAACGTACGTATTTTCAGCTTTTTAACGTGCAAATCTGACATAGTGACTACACCTAAAAATGGATCCTGATGAATATTGAAATCGCGGCATTCATTTTATTATTTTAGTTTTTAGTTGTCATATCAATGACCTTGTTTGCAACTGCGTTATTAAACTGTTTAACATTACTTCATATATGAAATGATAACGATTACGATTCATTCTTTTCTGTGATTTCTGCTGCTAGCTTGTATCCAAAAATAGGCCTTTATAATGTTAAATAAGACTTCTTTTTAACCCTTTTACAGCAACATTTGAACTGGTAAAGTGTATTCAAATGATGCGAGCATCTTCACGAGTTCACTGAGAAAGGATCAGGACGATAATCTGGATAATATTTTCAGCGATTAACAACATATTCTGCTTTGGTCCTTACACATACCTAGTGTAATTCCGCCAGAGAGGACTGTGGCTGCAAAATATAAAACTGCTGTGATTGGTCAGATGGTGCAGTCCTTTATGATTGGTCTACTGCTACAGCATGTGTCGGAAAACGAAATGCCCATTGCCATAACTGAATGACAGCTCTGGAGACCTGTCAATACATAGAAAAGATGGCCTCGATTTTACCCTATCAATTCGAGCCGGAGTCTCTCGATGAAACGGTTAAAGTGGAAATCCACGTGGAAATTGTACTGATTCTGGTCAAGTTATTTGCGACGTTGAATGTGGGCAGACATTATACAAATATGTTACTTAGTGACATGGATTGGGCGCTTTAACAAAAATACGTAGCCATTTGTACGTTTTAAACGTTAAAATACGCCTAAACGGTACGTTTTAGCAACAGTAAAAACGTACGAAAATGTACGTTTTATGCTTGTAAATGTAAAATATTAATACCTACGTTTGAACATGAGATAAGACTGAATATCCATATTCAGGTTTATTAGTCTATTTTCTACCCAATGCAAATTTGGTAAAATTATTTGGTAAAATAATTAACATTTTGCAGTTTCTGCAAGGTGAATGTAAACTTTTGACTTCAACTATATATAAATTAAATTATTTTAATCGTAATTACTTAAATTAATTTACTTTTTAATTAAGTGCTTGTTGCCATATTTATAATAAAACTTTTTACATTTTATTGTATAAATGGTTTAGTTAACAAAAACAAAACTGATCTTGAGCTTCAGTGGAACTAATTTGACCCAGCGTACTTAACAATCATGAATTTGTGCGGGAATTGGGCTGAATACAAATTTACTTCATAGCTTTTCTTTGTCTCAACTGCCACTGTTTTTCCATATTCCACTGTTCTTACTAATGTAACTAGTCATGCAACTGTCTTTAGATAGGGAAAACATGGGAGTGTTTGGTGGTTTCTGAATTAATCCCAATTTTTACTGACTTTTTAAGTCCCAGATTTTGAATGTTTCAGACATTTGAACTCTAACCCAGCTAACAAGGAACAAGAGAGAACCTTGCCAAAACATTAGTCAAATGTTTATCCAGTAATTCAGTAAAACATTCATTCAGAGATGTGTGGTCTTTAATATTGTTCTAAAACACTTTTAGTGGAAAATTCATGTTTTTTTTAAATGCTACTACTTGTTTCAGAATGTTCAGAGAACATTCAAAAGCAACATTCCTGTGTTTGCAAAATTCTAAATTGGAATGTTCCCTTAATGCTTTGTATAACAAAAAGCAAAAATGTAGTTAAATGTTCGGATGTAATGTTTTTAACAAAATCTTCCTAGAGCATTTTTTAACATCTAGAGATGTATGTCCTGCATTAAGTAGCTTACTACAGATTTATTATAAAAGCCTTCACCACCATTGAGAAGAATGTGGATCATGCCGTTTAAAAAGGGTAAAAGAAAAAAACAGATAAAGGAGAAGAGCTCAAGAGTTTTCAAGTTTAAAAGAGGATTTAAAATGGGTGTAGATCTCCTTGCAGACTGTAAAGTGATAAAGAGAAGAGAGAAGGGTCTTTTCCCCTGCATTTCTTTCTTTGTCCTGCAGCAAACAGCCACAGATTTGGTCTTATCTCCAGACTGCTGGAGCCAGAGAGGATCTGTGTGAAACTTCACCTTTCTGGCTTCTCTTTCAGATGCAGGATTACTCCAGCTGTTTTCAGGAAACTTCCTATATTCCTGCTTCCCATTTTGAGGATGAGCACATACAGCCGCTCTGTATCCGTGTGGTAAAAGTTGAATCCAGTGAGGCAGAAACCATCCTGTCACACATGGATAATGTTCACAGATGGCGTTCGGTTATTGTTGTTCTTGGGGAACTGCAAAGAGTGGAAGCAGATGTCTAATGTTAGTGAGAGGACTGGAGGGCGGCCTGGAGCGATCAGCAGAGAACATCATGCAATAAGTGGAGTAATGAAAAATGAAGGATGTGAAGGCTGTTTCAAAAGGTACAGTAGGTAACATAATTAAACCAGTGTCTATGTTAACTATTTTGAGCAGCATCACACGGCACGTCCTGATTTTGCTGAGTTCTACATGTTCCTGGGTTAAAATATTTTGTTGACCCTGGAACAACATTTTATTCCACAATTTTAGTTTTGACCACACCTAAACCTAACCCTACCCATGTGTAATGCCTAAAATCAGAAGAAATTATAGATTACTGACACTGCTGTACAAGCACCAAACACTAATTGTAAGCTTAAACTTCACAAAAACTATAAACTGGTTCTTCAAATCTGGCTAATCACAATGTTGTTCCAGGGTCAACAAAGACACGTCAAACTCTGCGCATCACACGTATCGTTGTTAGAGAATGCAGTCCCTAATACATAGTAAAGCTTGAAAGCTGTTAATTAAAAACGTATAATTCGTTAATAAAGCTGACAGTGTTAAAAAAATAGTATATAAAATATACAGCAGTTCAGTGTATTCTTTTTGATTCTGTTCTGTTCAGTTCAACACAGTCTCAAAACCAATTCATACGTATTCGTACAAGGTGGCAAATTCATGCTAATTCATACAAATTTGTACGAACTAACACTTTGTCTAAACCCCAGTTTAGGGGCGAGGTTAGGTGTAGGTTGTTAGTACAAATTCATATGAATTGGCAACTCGTAAAATACGTACAATTTAGCAAAAAACGTATGAATGGAATTTGTACAAATTAGCCACCTCCTAAATTTTTGTATGAATTTCCGTGAGACTGGGTCGTTCTGTTATATTTTACATAATATATATGTGTGTATAATATGCATATTTATTTAGTATATTTAAACACACAATATTGGCCAGTGAATATTGGCGTGCACTTGATTGCGCTCAGGTGCACCTCATCACTGCGTGAGTATAAGAGGGCATGAGCGGAGTGCACATGCAGGCTTTTGCTGAAGAGCCGAGCCAGTGTCAGTGCAACCTCAGAGTCGTGGCAAACGAAAGTGTAACGTCTCCGTTCCCTCCTTCAGGAAAAGTGGGTTACGTTCGTAACCTAGACGTTACCCTTTCAGTCGAATCACTTCAAAGTTACATATGGGAACACCCATTGAACAGGCCACGACTCTTGAGGCCGCGTTACGCAGAGACCCCCTGCCGACAGGCGAGATACTTTTCTAGTTTGTCAGCAGAGAAGTCTGCACATAACCTTCCCAACACCCTGGGGGCCAGGTTAAGGCCCCACAGGGCTGCCAGTTGCACTGAAGCCAGTAGTTGGAGGAGCGGAGCACATAACTTAACACACAGTTCTTGCATGTGGAATTTCAGAAAATTGTATATATTGATAAGTTTATGGACATAATTGAAGGGAAACACTGCCTTCTGGCTGACTGTGGAAATATTGAGATTTGTTGCCACACCCACTGGGCGAAGGAGACCCAGGCCGTGTAGGGCGATGCCAAGGTCCCAAGGGAGTATGCCGTGTGGTCTCGGGGAATTAACCCGATTCGCACCTCTAAGGAACCGGACGATGCTTCCCGAGGGACATGCCCTCCACTGCATCGTGGTATGTGGCTATGGGAGCGACATACACTTTGAGAGTCGAAGGGGACAGCCTGCGCTCCAGAGGAAAGAAAGCAAAACTGCTATCGTGCATCTCTGTGGGTCCTCTCCGGAGAGGAGCACCAGTCAATGAACAGACCCCACCTCAGAGCGTAAGCC
The DNA here is from genome assembly GCA_032361065.1 of Enteromius trimaculatus. Lineage (NCBI taxonomy): Eukaryota > Metazoa > Chordata > Actinopteri > Cypriniformes > Cyprinidae > Enteromius > Enteromius trimaculatus. The sequence continues at coordinate 2,742,426 of JAUMHP010000015.1, forward strand.
TGCCTTGTAGAGGTAGCCCTCGCTTGGGAGATGGTCTCTATGACAGGTCTCAACCCACCGCTCTTTTTGGGCACTATGAAGTAAGGACTGTAAAACCCTAGTCTCACGTAGCCAGACCTTCGAAGGTCTGAAATTCATAACCGCTTTCTATGGACATGTCAAACAACCAATCACAGTTCAATCTTAATAAATGCTTATTGTCACTCATGTAAACATGACAGTTTTTTTCCGCAATCACACGTCTGTGCTTTGTTTCCCGGCGGACCGAAAATAAACGTGAAACTTGCGTCCCCTGGAAATCCGATAAAATTCAACCAATCATTTGATGACTTCAACATTCCTGAATGGTTACCATATGCATCAGATGTTTAGCCAACGTTCTGTGGGTGTGATGTCTGAGGCTAAGACTAGTAAACCCCTGACCTCATCTCGGCTGGAGGGACAGGCTCAATTGCGTCCTTCGCCAGTAGGACTGCAACCTCCGCACGCAGGACAGCAGCATCACTGTCTGAGCGGACAGTGGTGTAGCGGATACTGCCATACCTGGGCAGGCGCCTGGTGAACTAAATCACATTGCCAAGGCATACTACAAGGTCGTTCCCTGAAGAACAGTCCTCATCACTCCCGTGCTGCCTGTCTCAGGAACGCTTCCCGCCCCTCCGGGTGTTCACCGTAATGGCACGTTCCATCTGAGGGATTGCCTCGTACCCCCTGGCTGCACCACCATCGAGAGTGGCGAGGGGCGAAGAGCCTGGGCGCAGACGTGACGAGTAGGGGGCCCGCCACACCCTGGTAAACTCTTTGTGCACCTCCCAGAAGAAAGGCACTGGGGGAGAGTGTGGCGGGGAAACCAATCTCTGGCTTCCAGAAACCAATCATCCAGCCGCGAAGGGTCAGCTGCAGGTGCATGGGGCACCTCCAAACCGATTCCTGAGCGCCCTCCCGATGCGGTTTCAACCTCACCATCTGACTCACCCTCTGATGTTGTCGAAGACATCTCAACCTCTGGGGGCACCCCGAAGGACACACTCTGCCCTGTTACAGGGGGAGCGGTGTCCTTCGGGAGGACCACAGGACTACTCCAGCCCGCAGGATCTGCTGACAGCTGCCCAGACGCTGTCAGACGAGAGAGCAGGAAGATTGCAGGAACTCTTGAAGGTAGGACGCTCTCCTCTATCATTCTCCAGAACTCGCTGAGGGAGTCTCCTAAATAGTTTAGAACCGTGAAGGCTCTGAAGCAAAGATCTGCATGTGCACTCCGCTCATGCCCTCTTATATTCACACAGTGATGAGGTGCGCCTGAGCGCAATCAAGTGCACGCCAATATTAATTGGCCTTTTGTATAAAGGTGAAAAGTGAAATCAAATGTGAAATGAATTATTTTGCAGGTAAATATTTGTAGTCCAAGAAAATCAAGGCTTTTTGTTTTGATCGTTGAGAAAATCAAACATGAACTGAAATGTCAATGGAGATTGGTTTGAGCTATGATTCGGGATGATTGTACCTGCCTAGTGTTATCTGGCCTCTCGCAGAGCAGCGGTTATACCTTACTGCGCAGCAGGCCTCCTGACGGATGCTCAGGGGTGCTGCACTCAGACGAGTTCTTGGCTTTATCCTTGTTATTGTTGGGCTCGTTGTCTTTGATGATGTCGTACTGACGGCAGAAGAGGGCGATCACACCTGAAAGAGCCAAAAAAAACACAAACACTACAGATGTGCGATATGCTGTTCAATGAACCATCCAATAAAGCTTTCTGAATGTGGATGGCAGCAGGTGTTCCCCTCACTCACCAGCCCACATGATCAGAACCACCACGATGATAATGATCTCTCCCGCCCGGAGCTGAGCATTCTGACCCACTTCTTCCATGGTCACTTCGTCTGTGAAAAATACTGCTTTTAGTGGTGTGTCAAACATTGATTATTAATTATTTCGTTCATGCTGAAAAATGAAAGAAGATACTACCTTTGCTCTTAGAGGCCTGTGTTTCAGCTTCTTTGGGGGTTTTGAACTGCAGAGTTTCACTTAGGGGACTTGGCCCGCTTATACTGATAGACTGAACATGCACTATGTAGTCTGTATCTGCCTCTAGATCCCACAATACACAGCTCCGTGTGGTAGTGTTCACTTCCTGGATAAAGCGCAGCATGCGGACATCTTTTTTCTGTTATTGATAGATAAAACAGTATTTAACTAAATGCCTTCTCATCACTTTTCTCTTTAAGCACATAGTTTCGAGTGAACATAATATGCATGCTATGAGAGTGCTGAGTGTGTGACCTTTATGTGACCTTCTGGTCTGGTTACCTGTTGTGTGATGGCAAAGCCGATGACTGGTTCCCCGTCGGGGATGTCCCATGTCACCACAGCAGAGCTGCCCTTTAGATCTCTGATGGACACATTCACTGGAGCAGCCAAACTGTCTGGGAAAAACAGAGAGCAGTTCAATTGGTTCATGCCGATAATTCGTTTCTTTTGTTTTGGCTGGAGATTGTAGCCTTGATGGCTAAAGTAGAGAAAAAAAATTATTTTATTTTATTTTTTTATATTTTATTGTGTGGTTCATCAGTGCAAAAGAGCTGCATGTCCAAAGTCCCATAAAAACAATAACAGAAATGCAGGATTAAAAGGATATAAGGAAATTTTCAGTGTTTTAATCATGTAACAATATGCAGAGTTTAACCTTGTGTATAAATAAAATTAACAATGTATAAAAAATCATGTGGCATTGAAGACTAGAGTAATGATGCTGAAAATTTAGCTTTGGATAACAGGAATAAATGATATTTTAATATATACAGTACATAACTTTTTTTACATTAGAATAATAATACATTGCTTTTACTGTGTTTTTGATCAAATAACCACAGTCTTCGTGAGCAGAAGAGACTTATTTTACATACATTAAAACATTATTCTAAAACATTTGACTATTGGTCAATATTGACTATTATATGTTATTGTATATATGTATATTGACTATGTTATAGATAGCCTATAGAAATATAATGACTCAAATTTTAAAATATATTATTTTTAATATTTAGATATTTATACAATAACTATTTTGATTCTCATATCGGCTCTATTTCTCTTTTTTTTTTTTCTTCAATAAATTTTCTTTAGGTCTACCAGTAAATCATATGTGTAGGTTTATGTGTGAATAAATGTTCAAGTGTTTTAAGGTCTCTGAGTTTTTTTCTCCTTTCTTCTGTTTAGGCTTCACACACGTTGCATGTTAACCCTGTTTCAAGGAAGCCAGTTGTGCAGCTGGTTAGAGAAATGGTGTATCAGAGTCCGGAGCAATTTATGGTGACCTAGATAAAATTTTCATGCATATAGGTGCCTTGTCTATATGTAATGTGATGAACACACTGGTTTTATTATAGTTACAGTAAGAGAAGAGAAATGAAGAAGTCGCATATTTATCAATACTGATAATAGTATATAACTAATAGCACTATTTAATAACAGTGTCATGCCATCACAGCAAACAGATCCCGGATCAGTCACCTACACACGCACGCAATCACCAGTGTTCTGATTAGACACACCTGAATGTAATCGCAGGCAGACATTTAAGCCGTACTCACCAATAGACTGACGGCTGATCTCAAGGTATTCTCCCTGTGCCTTTGCCTGGCCAACCTGCCTACCCAAACCTTTTATTCTGCTGAGCTGGATTTATATCGTATTCAGGAAGCCTCACCCTGTCACTCTTACTCACCTGCACCGAGGACAAACGATCCAGAGATCGTTCAACTTTGGTACTTACCTTTGTTAAACTGTGCCGTACATTCCTCTGGATAACTGAGAACTTGGATATCCGAATGATCCTCTGCCACATTAATGTTTGATCACTAAAATCACTAAATTGTTCAATAAACCTCACCTTGCTTGACTTCCGTCTTCTGTGTTTAAGTCTGAGTGTTACATAATCTCAGCCCATACTACCTACATTCAATTTCAGAAGATTTAGTATGGATGAAAGGTAGGCGCTCCACGAAGAGCGATAACAGGTTTTTCTGCTCGCCCTTGAGGAAGTGTACTCTCGCCCACCCACGGCCAGTCCGGTGGTGCATCCACCTCAATTCTCAGGAGAAGATATCGACGAGAATGAACACAACGTCTTTGAGAGGGTTCGTGTCTTTACTATGGTGAGAATGCACATTTCATCCGGAACTGCCCCGTTTGTCCTTCCCACAACTCGGTGAGTGTAGCATTTGTTGATCACCCAGTGACTTTCATGCCCTTGATTGATGTCAAAATGACTTTTAACACTTACCTCTTCCTAGTAAAAGTCCTGGTTGACTCAGAGGCAGCAGGCAATTTTATCTCTTCCCGTTGTACAGTATAGAGATACTTACTGCTAGATGGAAAACCCATCAATGAGTGGACCCCACCGCTCAGCATGCAAATCGGTTGCCTCCACGTTGAGTCCCTGAACTTCCTGGTGCTCCGCAATGCAACAGTGGATATAATCCTGGGAAGACCATGGCTGGCACAGCATAATTCTCTAACCCAGTGGAGCATGGGTGAGATCCTTAAGTGGAGTGACAATTGTACAGTAAGATCTCCGGTCTGAAAGCAGTTAAGCCCAAATTATGTTGTTCCACCACTATTGAAAGTCTATTGGAGTAACAGCTTTCATCACTCCAAATGGGCACTACGAAATTTCATAAGATTTTTGTAGAATTCCTTGGATATGTGATTTCACCTTCCAGCGTCTCAATGGAGACCAAGAAAGTTGAGGCTGTACAAAACTGGCCCACTTTAACCACCTCCAAAGAGCTTCAAAGATTTCTGGGGTTTGCAAATTTTTATCGTAGATTTATCTCTGGTTACAATCAAGTCACAACTCCACATACATCACTCCTCAGAGGACGTAAGAAGATCCTAAGCTGGACACCGGAAGCCGAAATTGCCTTCAATTCACTTAAACTAGTCTTTTGCACTTCCCCTTTTCTCCGTCACCCTGACCCTAGTCATCTGTTCATAGTTGAGGTAGATGCCGCCACACTAGGAGTGAGAGCCTACTTTTCCAAGAAACTCTCTTCATCCGAGCAGAATTATGATGTAGGTAACAGAGATAAAAACTAGAGGAGTGGAGACACTGGTTGGAAGGGGCCCAACATCCCTTTGAAGTTATTACAGATCATAAAAACCTGCTATATACGTCTTAACCCCCAGCAGGCCATGTGGGCGTTATTCTTCACACGCTTTGATTTTAACTGATGCCCTCTCTCGACTCCACCAACCTGATCCAGCTCCTGAAGAACCAGAACACATCATACCACCCTCCCAGATTCTAGCACCCATTTAGTGGGATTTGGAGGAACAGATCCAAGGACCCTCATGGAGTCTGTGCACACCATACCTGGGTCTGGTCATGTCAGTAGTCACCATACCCTTCAGCTGCTGCAGAACCGGTTTTGGTGGCCTCATATGGCGGCCAATTTCAAATGGTATGTGCTATTATATCACTCTGTCACTCTTACTCACCTGCACCGAGAACAAACGACCCGGAGATCGTTCAACCCCGGAAGGGTATGAACTTTGGTACTTACCGTTTTTACCTTTGTTGAACTGTGCCGTATATCCCTCTGAACTGTCCTGCTGGATAACTGAGAACTTGGATATCCGACTGATCCATTGATCCACGATAATGTTTGATCACTGAATGTTCAATAAACCTCATCTTGCTTGACTTCTGTGTTTACAAATAGAGATGAATTGAATATCTAGATTTTATTTTAAGATACTGAAACATTTTTAGAAGTGGAAAACCATCCCTATTTATCTTCACTGTACTGACCACAATAACATCATACGGCGTAATCAGTGTAGTCCGACTCTTAGGAACGAGAGATTTACAAATCAGTCTCAAGCAACAGCAAGCTGTTCTTTTTAGTGTTTAAAAGTGTTACTTATGTTATTGTGTGCATGTAAGGCGTACAATAATGTAAAATACACATTCAGAGAGAATTCTTTAAATGGTTGTGCCTTTCTCTTGTACCGTGATTCTCTTCAAATTATGAAGAATGGCTGTGCAAATGACAGATTATGCAAATGCACGCTATAGCGCCCACCACAGAATGCATGAATGCATTAGTCTTGTGGATTGTGCTCTGACACATGTGATGGCACATAAAATCAGGCTAGCATAGCTAAAGCATCTGTAGGGTATGTTTCAGGCAAAATATCTTGCTTAGACATTTACAGTATCCCTTGCTTGACGATTGCAGTAAATAGACTTCTCTATAGGTTGTAGAAAGGCATTCTGGGAGCAACAACATTCACATGCTGTTGAATTATAAATGAAGCAACCCACATAGATGTAGAAGACAGGAAGAAATGCAATATAAACATGTACATTTAAACCCGTTGTTCAAATATCTGTATTTAATTCATTACATTACTTGGAGCACTTCAAACTGATGTTTGTTTTGTTAAAATATAAAATAGCATGAATGATCAGCTATGGCCTGATGTTATACTGTATATAGGAAGGTCAGTTCTTGATATTCTAGTTTAATTTAATCTCAGACAAAACTCAGCTGAGACCGAAAATAAAGAATGACTCAATCAAGAAAAACAGGTTACGATGATTGTGCTAAAGACAAAACAAACTGAAGGAAGGCTTTTGACTAAATGTTCCTCTGGAGATTTGGACTATAATTTCACCTTAACACAAAGCAATTAGCCACATGAAGTCATTATAACCAATTAATCACAGGTCAAATTATCACAGGTAAGGGAGGTTCATGACACAAAACAATACAGTACATTAGAAAACATCAAATATATATTTAATATATTTGTTTTTTACTTGTAGCTTTATTGTTAATATTTATTTCCAGTTTTCAATTTTAGTGCTTAAACTTAAAATTGATTTAATTTAGTTACCATGTAAACATATCTAATTTGTTTAGTTTGCATATGAATGTTTTAGAATTCTTAGCTTTGTTTCATAATTAAAACAATTAACAAATGTAATTTTTAGAAACTTTGTATTAGTTTATGTCATTGATAATTACTCAATAATAAGTAGTGAGTGTGTTTGTAAAGATAAAAATGGAGATATAGTATTTGCTTCATAACAAAATACTCAAATAAACAGCTCCATAATTTAGTTTTGTGTTGGTTGCCATGGAAACAAAGAGGAAGTGAGTGGGAATGTGTTTGGAATTAAATTGTTCTGGTCCACATTTATGCCAGATTTACTCTGTTTACTCTAAACAAAACAAACAAAAAAACATAATGATATGGGGGGGCATGATATAATAATGATTTAAATGATTTTTTTTTTTTACATCACATTATTTTTACTTTGCTAACCTGATTTGTTCAGCCATGTGCTTTGGGGTATATTTTTTTGCATATTTCTCTCCAACTCACTCTTCATCTGTGTGTAATGCTCTCACCTAAAGTAAAACCATGCACGTTTTCTACTAACAGCTCAAACTTTGAGTTTCTCTTGTTATAGAGCCTCTAAAAGCATCAAGGATCTGACGTTCGCAGCTGCCAGGAGCCTGTTTACACCCTGATTTATGGCTTTTTCATCTTTAGTAGGGCTTGAATATGTTGCATTAAGAAGAAAATTTACAGCCCCATACATTAATGTGTCGGCTGCAGTTTGGATGTATTATTCTGCAGGCATCGTCTGCATTACAAGAAGCTTCTTGATGTTGTGCTTAAATTAGGTGACGGGTTTATATAGAACAGAATCAGTAAAGAATCAGTAATTGTCTTTCCATATTCCATTTTGATGAGATTTTTATGCCAAATTGATTAATAAAATCAAAGCCAAGAATTTATTTGATATTTAGTTTTTAATTTGAGTTCATTATTTTTTTATTTAATTCTATACTTTAATTTTAAAAGCTATCAGCTATCAATTATAAACTATACATTTCAGCTATCAAAAATATTTAATAATATGTATAGCATAGCAAAATATTGAATAATACTTATATATATTCATTAATTAAATAATTTAGCTTACACACAAGATACATATCTGCTGTTTTGCAGCCGATAATGGAACGGAATTCACACAGATTTATGGTGTGTGTTATAATGCAACAGGTGTGTATTATTGCCAAAATATTTCGTTTCAGTTGCTCTAAATCAAGCATGGCATTTGGCTCTGACCAGATGAATTTCATGCTTTACATTTGACCATCTCCGCAAAGGTTCAGGCATCACATCATTACGCATGCCACATCTGACCACAACTATCTCGTAATGCCCCATTGGATGTGATAATTAGGATGTGCAACAGTCTCCATAAATGCTCCATTAGCATTGATGGAATGCAATCTTGTAAACTTACCAGCCAAGACCCACGACGCTCCGAAACAGCTCAATATGAGCAGCGGTGTGGACATGAAAACCCTCCTCATGCTTTCCACGCAGGCTAGATGTGAATGTCCTCCGCTGGTCTTTCATTCACGTCGATGAATGTCGCTGTGGGACCGAAGCGCTCGGTTTCAGAACCGCGGACAGCGGCGGTTCGACACCGCGGACAGCTCCATACCAGCCCGGCGCGACGCCCGTTTCGCTCTGCACAGCGGATGTTGAGATGGAGACGCTGAAACGAAGCCTCTTTTGTCTTTGCGGTTCTTCATACGGCTGTCTTCATACCTGCAAGTCTAAAGAAGCTCAAAAAGAAAAAAAAAAAACTGACTGAAGGAGTGTGCAGTGAGCCTGTGGCATCTCTCTCTCTCTCTCTCACTCCCTCTTACGCACACTCGCTCTTTCTCTGATTATTAGATGCATGCATCTGTCTCAAATTAGATTTAGATGTTTTTGGTAATCTTACTTTTCCCACTTTGATCTAGTAATAAGTCGTTATTTAATTATATTTTTCATTTTTCATTTTACATTACCATTTCCCATTTTAAATGTATTTAATTTAATAATAATATTTGATGTATTTGTTATTTTTTATTATTTAATTTTCTAATTTTAGTTGCTTTATTACAACACTTTTAACATACATTGACAACATTTACATTCACTAACAATTCATGGATATTAATATTCTTGCACAATTCCACATAAATATTAAAAAAATTAATATTCTTGAATATTGTAGGGCATGCAAGTGACGTCAGGGATTGTCTTAATTTAATTCTTCATTTTACCCAATACTTACTTGTATTCCTTCAATAATAGATCTAGAATTATTTACATTTACATTTAAATTTAATCATTTAGCAGACTTTTTTTTATCCAAAGTAACTATTTAGCTTTCTTCAGTGTGAAATAGTGTGACAGGCATGTAAAGTGTCCAGCTCTCATTTGGAGCCTTGATTATCTGAAATAGCTGATAGTATGATAACAGACTTCCATGGAAATAATTAATGGAAATAATTGTGCAGAAGCAGTCTTTGTGAATGAAAAACGCGTGTACAGACTTCGGAATTTCATCCAAAAGCAATAAGTACTGATTATTTCACAGACAGTATGCAGTCTAGCTCCTCTTCTTCAGCAGGCCTGATGATGATTGACAAGTGCAGTATAATCTCATTACTGAAGTCATTCACTGGTATTTGATCTGACACTCCAGCACCAGTACAGCTACATGCAGAAACACACATACGACAGACTTGGACAGCTTCTCTATGGAAATGTCAGCCTGTGAGAGATTCTTCCAGTGTCTTACACAAGAATTATACACGAGAAATAAAATCAGTCTGGATTTGCCGGTGACAGACTGCATAAGTGGACAGCTTTTCTTCAGAGCTTACATAAACCTTTACCGAACATCCTAAATATGTAGTATGACATTATTTTGTTTTTATTTTTTACATTAGATTCTGCTGGAGAAGATGGCCTGAAATATGTTTTAGGAAGTTAATATGTACAGCAAATTTTACTAATTCATTTATTTAATGTGATTATTATTATTATTACTATTATTATTATGTATTCTGCTCTTATGAGGGTTAATATAGTAAAAATATAAATATATATATTTTAAATATGATAAAATATAAACATCTATTAAATTTTTTGTTATGATTGAGTTTAACTTGATGTACTATATA
>JAUMHP010000015.1:2797677-2812173 GCA_032361065.1 Enteromius trimaculatus
TATAGATCTGTATATAAATATAACAAAAATGTATATAGTACAAAATGTTTAAAATGATATAATTATAAATACATCTTCCTGTCATTACTAAAAGGAACTACAAATAAATTCAAAACATTTTAAATAAAATGTTACAAATGTGCTGTCAAATGATTATTGCAATTAATTGCATCAAAATAAAGGTTTTTTGCTTATATAATGTGTGTATAAATGTATATACATTTGTATATTTATATTATTATATTTTATATTATACATACCTATATTTAATATATAAACACAACATGTTTTTCTTAAGTATATATCTTGTGTCTATAAATATAATAAGTACACACTCATTTATTATGTATTATGTAACAAAAACTTTAATTTTGGATGCGCTTAATCATTTATGCTAAATATCCTTCCTTTTATTAAGCCTTTTTAGGGGTTAAATATGACAAGGGTCATTTTTAATGAGCTTCAGCCAAAGACATCTACAGAATGAACAGTGTAAATTAATTTTCTGCACGTTTAGGACTCGAAGGAAACTGGATTTGTTTATCTTTGCTAGCCATTCATCATTATTTTAACCGTCCAGCGCAGCATGGAGACACATTGCTGAACAGTGTCACATCCTGCGCTCAGACAGTCTCACTCAATCACGCTGACACACAACAGCACAAAGACACTGACCCCGCGGCTGACACCAGCTGCTCTGGGCACAATCTCCACTTCTCACTCGCGCCTTCTTTTCATTCTTCTGTCTGTGAGAAATGAGGCTCCCGAGGCCTCTAGACACCCAAAACTATGAGCATAACACACACACACACACACATCTGGCATCTCCTGTAAAGAGTAACCTAATCAGGTGAGCAGCCCATGTGAAATACTTACACATGTGAAAGACAATATAGGCCTGTAACTGTGAGTGTGTATGAAAATAACATGCACTGAATTCTCGAAATGACCAGCACAACCATTGAAAACGTATAAGAAAGCGTATTTAGAAGACAAGATTGTGTGTATTTAAGAGAGGAGAACCAGGAGGAATTTATGTGCTGTTCGTCTGTAGCATTAATGCCGTTAATGTTTTGTTAGGAGGTAGTGTAACCTAGTGGTTAAAGGTTTAGGCTGGTAACCAAAGGGCTTAGGCTCAAACTAGTTTCAGTTTTGGATGTCCACATTTAATTTCAAGTCAGATTAACTGTCAGTTAAATGTTTTTGCCTAAAAAGCTAAAAAATTAGATGAGAATTTGGGATTGGCTGACTGACCTGAGAGCAGAGTAGGTGCCCAGTGAGAGCGAGGAGAAGTCAGGGTGATAGTAGAGGTACACAGATGACACACAGGAGGGCAGGATGTCCAGAACTCCTACGGCTACTATTCTGCCATCCAACCAATACTGCTGATGGAACGAGCCGTAGCCCACGTCAGGTCCGTCAGGAGCAGTCTCAGCCTGGAGAAGAGCAAAAGACAAAGACAGAAGATAACTTATTATTATAAAAATGAGATTATTATGCAATGTATTTATTTTATTTTGTAGGCTTTTGCCTCTTTTGACTGGATGAGAGAGAAAGGAATCTACTGCGAACTGAAAGTGAGAAGCAGAAAATTCTGCTGGTCAGATTTAAGTATACATTACCCACATGATATTTCTAAGAGGAACAAAATAAGATAAAAAAAATGTTTATATTCCTTAAAAAAATGATCATTGTCATTTAAAATAATGGTTTATTTTTTTGTTTATGTAATTTACTCCTGTGATGCAAAGCTGAATTTCAGCATCATTCGTCTAGTCTAGTGTCACATGATCTTCAGAAATCATCCTAATATGTCACTCTGGACCATAAAAACGAAAATTGAGATTTATATCTGAAATGATCATCAGAAAGCTGAATAAATAAGCTTTAAATTGATGTTTGTTTTGTTATGTATATTATTTTAAATATCTGGAAGCTGAGGGGGCAAAAAAAATTAAATAATAATAATCAAAATACTAAGAAAATCACATTTAAAAGTTGCAATGCATATTACTAATTAAACACAAGTTTTTTGTTTTTTACAATTTTTTTACAAAATATCTTTACTTCATATCCTAATGGTTTTTGGCATAAAAAACATTTCTGATTATTATCAGTGTTTTTATTGATAATTTAATCAGTAATTTATTCAGTGATATGTTTTTTTTTCATGATTCGTTTATAAATAATCACATCTCTCAAAACTGTTGTTCAATTAAAAAACAGTGAACAAAGCTAATATTAAATATACTGTATAATTTAGACAACTCCTACTTTGTAGCTGGGACAGGAATCACACTGCTCCAAAAACAAACACTGGTGAACTGTACAAATGTTTATCAAAATGGTTTGGCTTAGCTGTAATATATAAAGTAAAGGGCTAATAAAGGGCATACTAGAAAGGGAGCAGCTTTAGACATCATGAAACATCCCAATTTGATTCATAATGAGAAACAGAATATTCAACAGGAAAAACACATGAAGGGTGGGATTTTATGCATTATGCTTTGATTGGATGGTGACAACGGCTGAAAAACAGCCTTTTGTATGTACTGATGAACAGCGCACAATTAGACCAGCATGTCCAACATTATAAAGCAAAGAGATTAATATGACTTTCTGTGTGTGATCTTGTGTAAAAAAAAAAACGAGTCAATCAATGCTCAAACAATTTGAAAGTCTGTGCTTGCAAAGGAACACCGGGTGTACAGTAGCTTGCTAATAGATCCCATATGTGGACTGAGACTAAGGTGTGTGTGTTTGTGGAGTGAAAGTCCATGCCAGGCACACACAATCTATGAAAGGCGATTTAATAAAAATCCTTGCATGAACAAAATCAATCTCCACACTGAAATCATGTGCAGGAGGGACCGAGGGGCCATTTTTACCCTCTGTGTGAACGTGTGTGTAAATCAGTGAGTCAAACCACAAAAAACAACCACAACTACTGTTGCGTCTGAAGATAAAAGCCCACATTCCTTCATGGGACACGAATGCACTCGTGAATGAATATATGTCTCCTGTTTTGGACAGCCGTAAAACTCCAAACCGTTACCTGCCCGAGATCGTATTTCGCACTCAACCTTCACCCTGGCTTTTTTTAATCAAGTGGTTTATCGAGGAGGGCGCTTTATTCACCCTAGTCCACCAACAAGACTTCAAACGTCTCGGCGGGAGGGGGCCTGCACAGCCGTAGCAGTAACGGGATCTCTCCGCGGCCCCCTCGGCCCATCTGGGTCCAGTTAGCCCTGCAGGAAGGCGGCTCGTTATCACAACACCAGGGGAGCGACTCGGCCAATCCGTTCAGTATGAGAGGCTTTAGACGCTGCCCTGCCACGGTCACTCACCTCCAAATTAAAACCAACACAGAAACATTACAAACGCCACTCAAGTGTTCAAACCCACACAGTAAAAAATGTGTCATTTTAACGCTGAAGTATATTAAAGGCTAAGTTCACCCCAAAATAAAAATTCTGTCATTAATTACTCACCCTCATGTCGTTCCAACCCCATAAGACCTTCGTTCATTTTCGATATTTTGGATGATATCAGAGAGCCATCTGACTCTACATAGAAAGCAACACAATTGAAATTATCCCAGATCCAGAAACGTGGTAAAAACATTGCTAAAACCGTCCATGCAACATCAGTGGCTCAACTTTAGTTTTTGACGCTAGGAGAACTTTTTTGGGGCCAAATCTTATTTTTGTTTGAACCAAGTTTCTGGGATCATTTCAGTTGTGTTGCTGTCTATGGAAGGTCTGATGGCTCTCTGATATCCTCCAAAACATCTTCATTTGTGTTCCCAAAATGAACGAAGGTCTTATTGGTTTGGAACGACATGAGGGTAATTAATTACAGAATTGTCATATTGAGGTGAACTAACCCTTTAAAGACCTGTTCAATAGTTAACAGTAAGGACCTTTACTATATATAGTAAGAACTCGTTCTCTAACATTTCATTCACTTTATTTTTGTGGCAGGAGGCTCTATTATTAGGCATTTTCTGAAAGAGTATTAAAAGGAGTAATTGATCAGCTTTTTTCAAATGCTTGTTTGTGTTTCAAATGCATTATTTTCACATATTTTGCCATTATTCTACACTGCTGTGTTCCTGAATCTATTAAGCCCCTCCTTCCCTCGGGCTCGGATTGGTTAGCTGGCGCAGTGTGCCGGGATTCGCTCACTGCCTAGTGTACATTTTTTACTTTCTACATACGTCAACACATTTTTAAACATCCATTTTCTGCGAAGCTGTTTAAATCAATATCTCGTGCAAAGTGCTATACAAATAAAGTTTAATTAACTATATTAGCATATTGTAAAAATATACATTTTTTATTACTATTGTTAATAACAAAATAAATTACTGTATTTTAGTATATACTGAGCATGTATTACAATGTTTTTTGCTTTTTCTACTTCAAAAATTAGTTTAATTCAATGGGTTTAATAACTTCTTTGTAATAGTTTGCAAAAATTGTTGCTTTTTTCCAGTGCATATACTTTTTATCATAGAAAATATCTAATTCTTGAAGCAATTCATTATGAGTCTCTTTTTGAATCACCTTTACTATTATGGTTAACAGTACATTAAAGTTACAGTACTGTAACTTTAAGATTAGTCCTGTAAAACCTAGCATCAGTTTGCTTGGCTCACAACATCCCTAGAGAGGTGTTACAGTAAACCCCTCGTTTCCCTCAGGAGGAGCACATTCCATATGTATAGGTTAGTTATTTTCCTTCGGAGTGCTTGTCCATCGGGTTGGCGGTTTAAACTAGCTGTCAGTATTAAGTACACACAGCCGCTCAAGATGAAGGTGCTTTCATAGCGCGGCTAGCGGCGATGATTAAGGGCTTGTGGTGAAACAGAGAGCCCCTTCTCAATCTGCCTTTTGGCACCACATGTGCCGGGCCCCGTTTCTGTCAGAACCAGACCGAACTCGAATCCAACGCCTGTCATGCTAACTTACCCTCCGGCAGCGGAGAGCCGCTAAAAGAACATAAGCTCTCAGCACCACCTGACAGCTGCCCATCTTTCATCCATAATGATCTGACGGTATGTTCTAGATTGTGTTTTCGGTCCGTTTTAATGAAACGCAGCCCCCACAGAAGTATTTCACGGTAAAAGTCTCAAGTATGTTTACGCAGCCATGACCTAAGTGCGGAAAATGGCGTCACCTTGACCCCGGGATCACCTCGACGGACAGCCTAATGACTGCGTCTGTGCCACTGTGAAGGCAAGCAAAACACACAGATGAAGCCAACAATAAAGGCAGGGGCCCAAAATCAGAAGCATATGGTGCCCTGTGTCGCTCTTTGTTTGGCCGGCTTTCTCTAGAGTGTAGTGGTGTGCTGAGCATCCGTTTGCAGTCAGCAACAGGCTGTTTGTCAGGCGCACGGAGCAGTTAACATTCCTGTTTTATTTACAATACAGTGGCTCTTCTATGTTGTCGAAACAATAAGAGAGGACAACATGCAGGAAACCATCCGAACAGAGCTGCACAAATACACTGCTGCATGTACAGTATCGCACTAGTACAGAATAAAAAGTGATCACTTGATATTAAAAATATTAAAAATAATTGATTCATGGTTATAATAATTACATTTATAATAATTATTTACATATCATTTAAAGTAAATTTCTTCATGTTTTTAAAAAATAGTTTATTTCTCCAAATTTATAAATATATGTCTGTGTGAATAAAATGTATAATTTACATATAAATTAAAATACATTTATCCATGTTTTTATCATTTTTGTATTTTAGTAAAAAATAAATAAATAAATAAATAAATATATATATATATAGATTATATCTAATTTTAGGAGAGGCTTATACATAATTTGTCAAAATACATAATTCTAAAAATGTTTCTTATACATATAATACAATTTTAAATATTCTACTTTTTAATACTATTTTATAATTTTATATGTAGCCTATATACATGAAATGAAATAAAAATATTTAATTTATAAAAAAAATAATACACTAAAATATAAGATACTATAAAATATTTTCGATTTAAAAAATCATAATGTACTACAAATGTATGTGTATGTTTGTGTAAAATTACTACTAATAATATTTTTATTTTATAAGTATATTTATGCAACTTTTTAAAAATATAAATATAATAAATTAATTAAATAAAAATTGTTTAATAAAACATTGAAAGCATGTACACACATAAACACGAATAATTAATCACCTATAAATTAATATTATTATTATTTCAATAATGCGTTAAACTCTATATGACAACTTCTGTTAACCTAAATCTGAACCCTTTTTTAAAAACCCCTGCTGTCGCGAGTGGCCCAACGTACCTGCATTAGAACAGCATTAATTAATACAGCATTACATACTCTAGTTAAACATACAACCACATGTACACTGCGAGAAGCGCTGTACGAATAAAACTGATTTGAGTATAGTACAACAGAAACTAAAATCCCCCCATTATATTATATTACACCACATTTATTGACTGCAGTGATTATTCCCACAGAGCATTGAATGTCAAAGAGTTGCATCTCAAACAGGCACTGGGAACGCTGCAGGACTCAAATGTTATTCGAGTCACACAGGCACTCTAAACTCACGGCGCTCATTAGACACAGCGTTCAGTGATGGCTCATTTAACCCCGCGTGGAAACAGCAGCGCTCGATTACGGCTGCCATTTTTCTCCCGAGTCGGCACTCACGGCTCCCTCTGCGACACAGATGCAATGCCTGTCCTGGACGCATGCAGGCATGCGGAGCTCTGATTACATTATGGGGGAAGTGTTTATTAATGCGCTAATGATTTCATTGTGCATGAGGCTATGCGCCGTGCTGGCAGAGACACAGACAGTTGAAGGCTAATTGCTATCGCTTGTCAAAACTGGATTTAAAAATAAAGCAAAACTAGGAGATAAACAGCGTACTCAGAGTACATGCATGTGGGAAAAAAAAAAGAGCAGGGGTATGGGGCAAAGGCAGGGATTGAGGTCTATAAAACCTTGACGACTAATTACACAACACCACTGTTAACGAGCATTTCCCCTTAGGACAGACATTTCAGGTCAATAAAAAGACATTTAAAAAAGTCAAGCAGAAACAGACATACAAATGCAACACAGGCGTGCATCAGGAGAAGGGCATCTCGGTGACGCAAAACACACCATGTGACACATACACAAACAAACACACACACCTAGATAAACACAACCAGGTGAAGGAATCCAATGCACGCTAATGGCAAATCCACAATTACTTCACTTTGCTTTTGAATTTGCAGGCGAAGTTCAAATAGTGTTATTGTTCACGCATCTTTAAGTGAGCGGATACGCCACGAGCACACATGGCTCTGCACCTGATGCCAATTGCCCATTTAAGATGCCTGCACGCAGAATCCTAGTTCATCTGTGCAGAAAATAAAAGAGAGCGCTTCATATAGTGCTCAATTAGTGTTATCTTCATATATTACAGTACTAACCAAATAATCTAAATTAAGCGTAATTTCTCATGCTTAGATGGTGAAACCACAGATTAATATTTTAAAAATGAATACTTTCTTCTGCAAAAATATTCCATTTAATCAGATCAGGTGTGACAGTAAATCCATTCAGAATTTTCCGAAAGAAAAATCTAGTCTTTTGAATGTTCTATTCACAAAACATGAAGCAGCATGACTGTTTTCAACATTGATAATAATAAGAAATGCAGCATATTAGAATCAGACACTGAAGACTGGAGTAAACATGCTGAAAATTAAGCTTCGCATCACAGTAATTAATTACTTTTCAAAATATATTCCAATAGAAAACAGCTCTTTGACATTGTAATAATTATACTGTATTTTTATCAAATAAATGCAGCCTGAACAACAACAACAAACAAGTTTGCAAACAAGAATCTAAAATGTATAAGTTGGTTTATGCGACCAGCAGCACTTATATTTGAGCGTCTGGCTACCAGCCTCGACGAGGTGATAAAAGCATGCTTCCTATAAATGCTAACAATCATCATTAGTGCGAAGGGGGAGGCAGAGTGCACATGTTTCCCTCCATATTCTACCCCTTTAAAAAACTTAGGAAAGTTAAATAAAAAGGCTTATAAGCCACCTGTAACTTAAAATACAAGCAAACGGCTGTACCCCAGAGATGAATGTGACTGAATGGTCTATTTAAGCATCAAATGCAATCTGCAGATACTGAAATAGTCTTGACATGGCCATAAAAAATTCATGGGACTAAAGGTGTAAGTAAGAGTAAAATTACTATTAATTCAGATCATTCTATTTTGTATAATTGTTTCATGTTACTATTATTTAAATAAATTATATAGTTTAATAAAACAAAGCCTAAATAAAATCAATAAAATATAAACATTGGCCCCCAGTTTCACAGACAAGGCTTAAGCTAGTCCCAGACTAAATTGCATGTTTGAGCCGTCTCAGATGACAATATCTTGCCCTGACAAATCTTAAAACAGGTTACTGTCATTGTTCTCTGTAAAGATGCTCACCTGTAATGTTTTCTTATAAGGCATTTTTGTAAAAGTCACTTAAATATCTTAATTAAACTAATGCCTAGTCCTGGCTTAAGCTAAGCCCAGTTTGTGAAACCGTAAATGTTGTATATTTTGAATTATTTATATTGCATTTTTTTAAAGATTTAAAGATTTTTAAAAGTAGAACATTTTAAATGTTGACTAGGCAGCAACTGAAAGTTTATAATTACAAAAAGTGAAATAAAAATAAAGTAAAATAGAAATATATATACAAAAATAATAATAATGACAAAAATATTACTAAATAAATGAAAAAAAAATTGTCTGCACCACAAATCTTTTTAAGACATGTTTTAAAGGACCACAGATATTACTTAGTGCCTGAAAACGCTGGGAACTATTTTCATGGTGCTGCGTGATATCACTGCACCTGCTGTGGCCGTGGTACAGCAGCAAAAGTTTTTGGTATATTACGCCGGAATTAGAGGTTCCTAGATCAGCTGAATGGATTCAAAAATGACATTGAAAATACCAGGGAAATATCTATTTTTTTAATCTTAAATATTATACACATACAATTAAAGCATATTCCTGTAATTTAGAAAGTGCTTTTTTAAATTTTGTTTCTGGAAAGCATTAGAAGTTCAACCTCTTCCATTCAACCTCATTTTAACATCGCAAACGTCAACAAACGTTGGCCTGGCCACATTTGCTCTTTAAATGTTCTCATCTGCTCCTCAATAATAAAGAAGTACAAGAAGGGGATGGTTTAATGACGGTAGCTGGACATGACAGAGACACGATCACCTGTCAGGGATAATTTCACATCACAGTCAGCTCTTTGTTTTTGTCCTGTGTGTGTGGCCATGCTACGCTGCACAGAAATGTGTTCGGTCTGTACAACTTTTTCCATTGTTTCATGACAAAACAAACAACCCAGGAATTACACTGCTACCCAGAGAGCCATTTCCACATGCTGTTTGACTCTGCTGCTCTTCTTTACGCTGTGCAAAATTAACATTACCCTAAGGTTTTATATAAACATATGAAAGTATCTCACAAAGCCCGTGAAGAACCTCTGAGTCATATTCTCCTTTAAAATCAAAAGAAAAAAAACATACAATTTTGTTTAAAGAGGTTCTGTGCAAAATCAGTTATAATGATTGGCAATGAAAACTACGTGCATACTTTGAGTTTTTCAGAAGAACCAGAAGAAAAGTAAGATTATGAACCGTATGGAACTACTAATGAAAATGATTGAATCATCTGAATTGAGACTGCACTGAATCTGTGCAATTTCAATGGAAAATCCTCTGAACTGGCCAAGACTTGTGTTTTACTGTAGCTTTGAAATATGTTTATATATATAAAAACTTACCTCTAAAGGAGAGTCACAGAGGAACCTCTTGAACTGTGAGGGGAAAGAGGTAGAAAAGAAGTGTGTTATTTTACATTCATGTACATATAACAAAATACAGTTGCTGGGCAAGTCTCGTGAATACAGCTGAGCACATTTGAGATGGCCTTTTGCGTAATTTTAAAGGGGTCATGTGACGCGATTGAAAATTTTCCTTTCTCTTTAGAGTGGCTGTTAGTGCACAGATAAGATCCCTGAAGTTGCACATATTTCAAAGAGATATAGTTTTTATAAAAGTTATGATTTGTCCACGCCCCCCTAAAATGGCTTGTTTAAACACGCCCCCACTTTTCTACGTCACAGAGTGGGTTTATTTTTAAACACCGCTCAAACATTTATGCAAAGAAAATAGGGCGGAGCTATTATTCCCACTGTAGTGTTGGTGACGGTTGCTGGACATTTCGTGTGTCGTTTACTTTCTGCTTCCAAAAAAGAACACAACTAGAAATCAGTGGTTAAGTAGTATTCACAACACTGTTCCAGAAAAGTTCAACCTAAATATTAGAGAGTGTTCACCGCATTTACAGAGGACTGACTCCTAAAACCTGCAGAGCAACCCATGCTGATTGTGGAGCAAGTCTACCTCTGAGAGGACAGTCTGGTGCTTCTGACTCACAACCTTAAAAAAGTAAGTAAGTACTAAGTCATGATAATCAGTAATTATGTCTCCACTGGATGCAACAAATGCCTCGCTTGTAATGCGTTTTATTGTCTTGGTGTCACAGCACCAGGACATGACATAACATTGTTGTAAGGGGTGTAACATTTTCGCCACATGCTTGCGGTATTCAGTCAATCACAGTGCATTGGATAGCTGGCCAATCAGAAGAAACCTTGCTTTTTTAGAATGTTGAGCTTTGTACAAATCGACCCGTTTCAGAAGGCTTTAAATCTTCCATTTGACTTTCAAATGTTTTCAGTTCTGCTTTATCTAAGTTTAAATAAACTTGGCTCTTTAACAACACACACAACTGATGTAAGACATTTCATATTTTTTACTTAACTTCACAATGAGTAGCTGTTCGGTCATTAGATTGTTTTGGCCAAAGCGTTAACTGGCTAGCATTGTGAAGAAAAAAAAAAAAAAAAGCAAGAGGTTTATTTAAGGATAATTTTATCTCTGCTAAAGCCTTTTTTCCTGCGCCATGATGTTTAGATCAAAAATATGGCATGTTAGGATAAAAAAGAAAAACACGTTTGACAGCCATGAACAAGCACACAAGAAAGACTTGTATGCTGCATTTTCCATAAAAAGCTATGTCTCTGATGCTTATATGGCAAATTACTAGTAAAATTAATGAGGTCAAGCACATCATAAAATGTAACAAACCCTTATGTCTCATATTTTGAATTAAGAGCAAGTGTGGGACAAAACTGATCAAAGATTTTTCATCCAAACATGCAAACCCCAAACGCATGGAAAAAGCCAGTTCATGATCATTGGCACTGCTCTGGTAGCATGTGTGTTGGCTGTTTTAGCTGAATGCTAATGCACAGGCCTGTGATACTAACATGGTGAAACATCATAAACCAATGAAAGAGTGAAAAAGAAGTGTAGCTTATACAAACTAAAAGGCAATTGATCAACATTGATTCTATTAGACTCCATTAGACTTTAAGAAACCTTAGAATGAAGCTGCAGATTCCAGATCTTTATCAGAATAAATCTAATAGGATTACTTTTTGTTCCACGTAACAAACTCGCACAAATTGCATATTTCATGCCCTCCATCTTTAATATGCAGATGCACACAAAGCAAGTCTGGTTGTAATCTGGCTAAACCAGGCTCCTGTGGTTTAAAATGCTACAAAACAACCGTGAGCGGCTTCTCTTATTGGACAGCGAGAGGGTTGGAGAGAATTAGTCAGCAGTTACAAACTCCATATGATGATTTCTGCATAACTGATGCTTAGAGAACCAGCAGCATATGTGGGTTGGGAAATAAAGAGTAGTCCTAAATATACTACAACCAAACAATTGATGGTATTTGGTTCCGTCTTTAAAAGTATACGTTTTCAGAGAAGTGTTTCTGTTATATGCTCAATACTGTATGGCTTGTATCAACAACTTTTGAGTCTTTTGCAATGAGGCTCAATTTGTTTACCTCTCTGGGCGGTTGTGAAAGAGAAAGGCATTGTTGGGAAAGAGGAGCTGAGAAAGACGGGATACAAGAGAGGGATGCAATGAATCGCTCGGGGGGTAAAAGCTGGCAAAGACTCACTCCTGTTCTGCCAGGCACTCAACAGGGGGGTTTGTGGGTAACCGCTCTATGAGAGAGGGCAACACAGCCATGCATATTTCCATTAGTCTTCTTACTGATCTCCTGGAGCCTGGCAGCCGTGACCCTCCCTGCTTACTAACTTGGACTGGACAGCATTATGATGTCCACATTCAAATTTGGATTTATATTTTAATGAAAAAAATAAAAAAAAAAAAAAAAAAAAGGAAAATAAGGGAGAATGAAATAATGGAAAAATAAAAAAGAACAAAAATAAATAAAATAGAAAAATAAATTGGAAAGCAAATAAAGAATAAAAAAGAAACAAAACAAATTGGAATAGAAAAGAAGGACAATTAAATTAACAAAAATAAATTAAATTGGAAAAATAAAAATAGAAGAAATAGAAAAAGAAAAATTAAATCAGAAATCAAAGAAAGTAAATAAATACAAAAATTAACAATAAAACAAAAAAGAAAAAGGAAATAATGGAAAATGAAAATTGAAAAGGCACAAAAAGAAACAAAATGGAAAAATTTATTTGAAAGGAAATAATTTTTAAAAATAATAAAGAAAAAATGAAAAACATTGGAACAGAAAAGAAAAATAATATTGAATACTAATATTGAAATGAACAAAAAAAGTAACAATAAAAATAAGAAGGAAAAAGAAAAGAAAATTTAAATTAAATGGAAAAATGAAATGGGAAATCTAAGAAACTAAATGAAAAAAGAAATGTTAAACAACAGAAAAAAAAAATTAGAAAGGAATAAAAAAGAAAAAGAAAAAACATTAAAAATTAAAAAAAAAGAAAATAACAATATTGAGAGAAAAAAAGAGAGTAAGTAGAGTAAGTAAGAGTAAGTAAAAACAAAGAAGAAAAGGCAACAAGCAAACAAAAAACAACCCTAACTCTCAACCCTAATTTCTCAACCTCTCAGCATTCAATCAGATCCATGTTCTGCCCTATTTTTTGTCTTACTTGAATATCTTCATGTTGAAAGAAAAACTTGTTATTTGTCAACTACCCATGTCATACACGACAAATGTTCAACACCTTTCATCAGTGTCATTCTCTCCTTAACCTCCAATGTGTTGTTCTGAAACGCTCCAAAATGGCCTTTTGTGAAAGCAAAAAGGTGAACTCGGACCAAAAGTAGGAACTGAAATGGCTCAGCAGGGATTTAAAGCTCTGCTAATCTGAAATTAGGCAGAACTTAGTAAACGTTAGGGATCGGTCCTCAACAGACCATGAAATCTACTGTTTAGACCAACCTACATCTGTCAGAGAGCTAATAATGTGAAAGCATTCTTCATTTAACTAGTTAATGTTCTCCTACAATGACAAATATATTCAAGTGAAAGAGCTTTAAGAAAAGAAACAGCTCGTTTTGGAAAATGTCAAGCATCATTTAACAGCAAATGAATAAATTAACACTTAATATAGAAAGTCTAAGAGCTTGCAAGATGGTTATTATAAAACCTGCTGGTGTGAATCGATTTGTGTTCCTCCTCTCCTCCCCAGTGCTACTCTGTATAATTAGTTCATGTGTCATTGGGAAGAGTAAATACAGCTTGTTGTGCGGAAAATGTGTGCACAAAAAATCCCTGTCTCTGTGTGTGTGTGTGTGTCTGCCCAAATTAATCTTACATTCACAATAAAGGGCCGTTCATACTGATTTCAAGCAAAACAATGACCAGAAGTCCTTCATTTCCACTGAGGATATGAGGGAATGGGTTCCTACATAACCAGCCCGCTACTGTAACTCCATCATTTACTGTAATCTTTAATGCTTTCATTTATTGAGCAGCAAATCAGCATATCAGAATGATTTCTGAAGGATCATGTGACACTTAAGACTAGAGTAATGATGCTAAAAATTCAGATTCCAATCACAAGAACAAATCACATTTTACAATATATTTAAAGATAAAAATGTTATATTAAATGGCAATAATATGTGAAGGTTTACTGTATTTCTGATCAAATAAATGCAGTCTTGGAAAGAAGAAAAGACCTCATAAACAAATCAATTTTACAGAGCCCAAAATCACAATCCACAAAAACAATGTTTTTCAGACAAACTGAGAAAATAAAGCGGCTGAAGTAGGTCCCCAAATAAAAGAAGAACGGGACTGAGGGAACGGGGTGAGAGACAAGATAATGACTTTAAGAAAATCCCCACCTCGCTATATACACTACCGTTCAAAAGTTTTAGAACAGTAAGTAAGTTTCTCCTGCTCATCAAAGTTGCATTTATTAGATTTAAAATTCAGAAAAAAAAACTGTAATATTGTGAAATATTATTTCAATTTAAAATAACAGTTTTCTGTGTGAATATATTTTAAAATGTAA
>JAUMHP010000015.1:2829825-2850964 GCA_032361065.1 Enteromius trimaculatus
GAACCTTGATATGCTTCTTACGGAGCCACTCCATGGTTTTCCTGGCTGTGTGCTTTGGGTCATTGTCATGTTGGAAGTCCCAGCCACGACCCATCTTTAATGCTCTGACTAAGGGATGGAGGCTTTTGCCCAATATGTCACAATAAATGTCCCTGTTCCTCCTTTCCTTAATACGGTGCAGTCCTGTCCCCTGTGCAGAAAAACACCCCAGAGAATGATGCTTCCAGCCCCATGCTTCACTGTAGGTATGGTATTATTGGGATGATGCTCATCATTCTTCTTCCTCCAAACACGGCGAATTGAGTTAAGACCAAAAAGTTCTATTTTGGTCTCATCTGACCACATGACTTTCTCCCATAACTCCTCTGGATCATCCAGATGGTCTCTGGCAAACTTCAGACGGCCTGGACATGGCCTGACTTTAGCAGGGGAACTTTTGATGCGATGCAAGATTTTAAACCATAAACTATGGTCCCAGCTCTCTTCACGGCATTGACCAGCTTCTCTCGTGTAGTTCTAGGCTGATTCTTCACCTTTCTTGGCATCATTGATACCCCATGAGGAGAGATCTTCCATGGGGTCCCAGTCCGAGGGACATTGACAGTTATCATTAGCCTCTTCCATTTTCTCACAATTGCTCCGACAGTTGTTCTTTTTTCACCAAGCTGCTTGGCAACTGCCCTGTAGCTCTTTCCAGTTTTGTGAAGGTCTCCAATTTTGTCTCTTGTGTCTTTTGACAGCTCTTTGCTTTTCTGGATTTTTCTTTTTAGATTCTGTCTCTCAGTGGAAATACACCTATCCTGAAAATTGCAGACCCCTCCATGATTTCTAAGTAAGAGAACTTGCAAAATCACAGGGTGATCAAATACTTATTGATCTCACTGTATATATATATATATATATATAAATAATACAAATGCAATACAGTTACATACCATGATTACTAAAACCTCAAAATTTTAATTAAATTATAAAAATAAAAAAGCTAATTCAATATAAAAAACAAAACAAAACAAAACAATTATTGTACATGAAATAATTGCTACATGATCTCAATGATGACAGTGTAAAATAAAAGTCATTTTACAGTCTGCATGGTAATGATTATCAGGGTCCCTGTTTCAATGATTATTTCACAATTAACATGTCTACTTCATGCTGACGTCTTTTAAAGTGCGTCTTGCGCATCAATCTAAGCATTTGTCCACATGCTTACAACTAACCTTCCCACCAATAAAACTAACCAACGGACGACTGCTTGTTGAGAGCAAATTTGTGAGCCACGACGTGACCACCGACTGTTTGATAGCACGTTGTTGTTTCTAATCATAAAACTTCTCTCTCAGAAAGAAGTGCAATGGTTTTGTGGTGCGTGTCGTAATAAGAAGAGGTGTGGTGGGCTGAGAGCATGGAGCCTGAAAACTGCGAGTGTGGTTTTTCTATCACACCTGAGCGCTCATACATGTTTTGGCACCAGAGTGCTGGCTCTTTGTTCCTCCTCTGATATATATGTGTGTGTGTGTGTGTGTGTCTGTGTGTGGGTGTGCGGAGCTGTTTTGCAAATGGAAAACCTGCAACTATAGAAAGCAAACATTTCCTCTCTTTCTGCATTTATTCAGCCTGGGGATGCCATGTTCAGAGACACCCAGCATCGCCCACGCAGACACACACACACACACACACACACGCACAAAGCCACATGTGAGGAAGACATGCAGAAGAGAGTATCCCTCTGAACTGGATGTGCTCTGCGGTGAGGAGAAACTCCACGCGTCATGCCGCTCTCATTTTGTTTTCACTCATTTCTAGAACTTGTTGTTTATTTTTCTCTCTCCTGCCACCACATTAATGGCTTTTGAAACTCGTTGATACACTTCTGATGCGTTTGAAGAAGCACGACCATATAATAGTGCTAAATAATTACAGGGAATTCTTTTGATCTGTTACCACAGATCGTTGCAAGACATTCACGCACAGATTTTTTTAACATCCTACCTGTGACTGTAGCGCACTGCAATGACGAGCCCCAACTGTAGAGAAAACACAGTTGATAAGTTGAGTTGATAAGAGAATGAGCAAACATCACTATATCCCCAGCTCTTTGTTGAATATGTAAGTACTGTACATTTAATTTATCTGCATACGTGAAGCGCAGTTGCTTATCTTAACTGCTTGATTGTCACAAAATGTAAACTATATTATCACCCAGCTCTAATACGTTAAATGCAACTATAAGACATGACGATAATTAAGATACTGTAAATGTTAATATCAGGATTTTCCATAAAGTATTTTGTATTGTGAAATTAGATTATTTTGACTGGATCTGAAGTGACTCCAGTACCATTCCACTTTCACTGCATGGGAAAAAAAGTTGCCTTTTTGTGTTTTTCACAAGAAATAAAGTCAGAAATATGTGAGAGAGTAAATGATTATTTTCATTTTTAACTTAACTATCCTTTACTTCAGCATGCATTTAATGACATAACTACAGAACTGATTTGATCTGATTTCTTATACATGAGAACATATATTCATTACAGTTAATCTCAGTCAAACTGCAGTCGGGTTATTTTGAGTAGGTTAAAAAACAACTTTAATGAACAGCTAACTAACACAATAAAACATGGTAACATAATGAGCAACATGATTTTTGAAAAATTAAAGTTGAAAAATTAAAATCTGTTTTTGCAAATAAGCTCTCTCTCTCTTCGTATATATATATAAAACTAAACTCAGAAATATAAAATACAATTAACTCGAAATAATTTTATTAAAAATGTAATTTAAGAATTTAATAAAATAATACCCCAAAATTATATTAGATTAAGTAAAAAATTATAAATAAAGAATTTTTTTAAATGACAAAGATCACACAAAAAATTTAAACGAATAATGAAAATATAAAAGTAAAAGACAATTAAAATGTTTCTATAATAGTACATAATACTAACATAAAATATAAATATTAATAAATATTAAGCTTGAGAAATAACTGCATGTCTCCCTCTTGTGGTGAATCTGAAGCATCACTGACTTTACTCGGTCGCACAGAAATGCAAGTTTGTGATGATGCATATTATTCATGTTTTCTGAGCAATAACACTGATTAGTGTTGTGTTAAAAGTGAGTGAAGGTGGGTAGAAACCTTCATGGCAGCCATTGCTTGTACGGTGAGACCCAGGCGGGTGGGCGTCAGAGCAGCGAGCATTGCATTGAAGCGACTGCTTTTACTGAGGACAGGAGATGAGTACAAACCATCAGCTGATACAGAACCAAACCTGCAACACACGAATACAATGAGCTGGGAGACACATGAATTCCCGCCTACATTCATTTACATTTAGGAGATGCTTTCATCCAAAGCTACTAACAAATGAAGATAAAGGAAATACCAGCAAAACCAGCAAAAGAGCAATAATGGGCAAAGAGTCTAAAAGAGTACATGTAGCAATATTTTTTTGTTTTATATAAAAACCAAAAAGACACATATAAACATATAGATAGAATACAAAAAGATTAGAGAAGCTATTGTTAGTTTTTATTCATTGATTTTAATATTAATTTGATTTATGTTTTTACATTAATTTAAAATTATTATATACATGAAACACACACACACGCACAAATATATTTACATGTTGTGTTCTGCTAAATGTTATTAACAGAAACAAGTAGAAAAAGTATACCATTCTAATTAATATTAAGAATAAATAAAATAGCAAAATTTGTAAACATTTAAATGTTGTTGAAATATTTGTAATCATAATCATGCACATAAGCACTATTTAAATCATTTTGATTTCTGTTGGCATCAATAAATTTCATTTATTTTATAGTCATTTGTAATTAATGGCTTAGATAAGAATTTCTCACATCATTTAATAAGCGAATGTACTCACAATTAAGTTTAATGTAAATAATAAACAAATATCATTATTATAGATATTTCAAGATCTGATTCATTTCCATGACTTTGCCAGGTTTGGAAATCACAATTTTCATATTTGCTGATATTTTCGTATTTTTCATGACTAAAGATGATTGTGATAATCTCATGAATGTCTTTCAGTTACATTTTGTAGTACTCAATGCCTAATCTACAGCAATCCTGTCTGTTAACTCACTTTCCCAGCAGATTTTCCCGTGGTATCCGAACGTTATTAAATATCAAAATGCCGTTGTCAACTCCATGCAGACCTGTATAAAAATAAGTAAAACCATTAAATCTTAAAAACATAACTGTGGAGGGCTGGATTGCAAAACAGTGTTATTGTATTACCTTCCTTGTGCTTCATATCAGTGGTCACCACTCCTGGCCACATGAACCCGTTCTGATCACGGATTGGTACAATAAAGCAGTGGGGACCTGAGACAGACATCTTCTCAATAAGATGCATGGTTTAGGAGTCATTCATATTCATACAGAACAAGATGTGTGCCAAACACATGGGTTAGTGATTTAAGGAAGTGCATAATACTATTTTAAATGACAAACAAACAGATGAGCACCAAAATTTGTCATTAACGTCCACATATAAGTGGGTTCACATCTAAATATAGAGTGCTGACAAGTTGACAGAATCATGCCAGATGTGTTTAACAGGCTTGTAATGATAATTCACTATTTAAAGCGGTCTTACCCTGTGACTCTCCATTAATAATGAGCTGAGCAAAAACAGCAGCATAGTTTCCTTTCATTGCGTTTCCGATGTACATTTTCTGAGCATCCTCAGAAGGTGTGTGAATGATAAACTCCTGCAAAACAACCATCAGAAACAATTAAACCCCATTGCAAGTGTGGATTTGAGTAATTAACAAACAGTGTGTGTGTCATGTTTTGATTATTTATTACAATTAACTCAATTTACCTTGATGTTAATAACATAGTTTGAAGGGACTTCATGCCATATTTTTATGTGAAAAGAAATAAGCTGAAAACATTTAAACTGAAAAACTTTTATTGCTTTTTTTTTAATAGTACTAATCTTCAACTTTCAACAACTCATTGGATTGGTTTGTTCTTTAATAAAAAAATGTATAGAATAAAATATGTATTATAATGTTAAACTAAAACTATACTTTAAACAATGGGAAGACCCTTTTTGATCGATTATGTTATTATTGCATCCATACTTGCAGCCCTAGGTTACTGAGAACTTAATAAAAACCTTTTGTGTGCTTTTTAACCTTGATTGTGTAAATCTCAGTTTTTATTACACAAGTAAGCATAAATATAATATATGGGTTTCCGACACAAGTAGATGATGCCAGATTAGATTTTCGGGTCAAGCATTCTTATGAAATTTGCATTAAAATCCCTGTTGACCCCAGATCGTCCTGTAGATGAAAGAGTAGCATAATCACCTGTGTGGACTGATCGTATCGGGCCTCTGTAATAATCCCTCGTACGTTGCTACCGTGGCCCCTTTCGGTCATCGCAAACATTCCTGTAAACTTTAACTCCTGCGATTCAACACAAAATCGTATATAGGACATGTTGCATTGACACTGTAGGAATAACTCACCCCAAAATGAATATTTGCAGAATATGAACTCAACCTCTGGACACCAAGATGTAGATGAGTTCGTTTCTTTGAAAAGAAGACTTGCTCAGCAATGGATGCTCTGCAGTGAATGGGTGCCGTCAGAATGAGAGTCCAAACAGCTGATAAAAACATCACAAGTAATTCACATCACTCCAGTCCATCAGTTAACAGCTTATGAAGCAAAAAAAGCATTTTTGAGAGAAGCAATCGGAAATTTTAACTTTAGTACAAAATACCTGTTGTCTTACATCAAAATCCGATTCACTGCTAAACTATGCATCCATGACTTGTATTTAAGCCAGAGGCAACAAATTAAAGAGAAAACATATTAATGATGGATTTGTTTCTTACACACATGCAGCTTTTCACTTCTCTAGATGTTCACTGATGGACTGGAGTGGTGTGGATTATTGTAACGTTTTTAGCAGCTGTCTGGACTCTCATTCTGACGGCACCCATTCACTGCAGAGAATCCATTGCTGAGCAAGTGATAGATACTACATTTCTCCAAAGCCATCTGCATCTTATATGAGGTGAGGGTAAGGAAGCTTTCAGCCAAATTAAATTGCTATGTTTACTATATCTTTAAATCAATAATTTCACTCATCCCAATTGCAATAAACAAACAACACGTGTGCAAACTCACAGAGAACAAAATGATCAGGACTTTGACTTGCAAACATTTTTGTGCACATCTATTGAGCGTGTCTGAGGTCTGGAGGGCACAGAATTTATTCCTGACTTACTGAAACGGGGAGATACCACTTGATCTTCTGTTCTGGACTGCCTAGATTATTGACAGCACCTCCGTACAGTCCACACACAACACCGAGCTGAGGGTTACAGTGAACAGTGCAGCGTGACTATTCAAATGTGGAATATATGCAAATATGCAGTGTCATGCATGCCAGCACAACATGCAAATGTCCTGAGAACAGCTTAAAGTTACAAAAATGTTAGAAATACTGTTGGTGCTTATTTCAGCATAATTATTATGAGGCAATCGGAATTTAAGAATACAAAGTTAAATCTTTTTTTTAAGTGTTTAACTTCCAGTTATCAAGAATAATTTAATTTGTTACTCGCAACTTTTTAATAATTTTGCTAGCAATTTCTGAGTGAAAATTGTTTCTACACCACTTTTGTCAGCCTGTAGCACAAAGATGACAAACCTTGACCCCTGTGGCCATGTCAGCGGAGCAGATGATCTCGGTGATGCTTAAACTCTTGTTTATGAAGCCTTTTTGCTTCTCTTTTAGCTAAACAAAGACAAATAATATGTTTTAAATGGGCATATCACTAAAAAAGTAACTTTCTGCATGTTTTATTTATGCAGTGGTTTATGATGTCATGGCAAAAACACAATTTTTGTTCCATTTACCATTTAGTTTTCAGTACTTGTACTAAAACCTTTAACATTATATGTTTACATGGTACAATTATAATTGTACTATTGTTTTTCAAATGACCACAGAACTTTACGATGGTAGTACCATGATACTTTTTGAATAAGTAATGAATACATGCAGAATACTCTCTTATTTCTCATCTACCTGATTTCGAAGATGTTCTTTCATGAAAGGCAGTCTTAACATGTGATATAGCCTCTCTGCAGTCAGGTCCCTTCTCTGATCCAGAGTCAGTTCATAACTGCACAGAGAACACAGCAAACTC
Organism: Enteromius trimaculatus; assembly: GCA_032361065.1. Classification (NCBI taxonomy): domain Eukaryota; kingdom Metazoa; phylum Chordata; class Actinopteri; order Cypriniformes; family Cyprinidae; genus Enteromius; species Enteromius trimaculatus. The sequence continues at coordinate 2,837,049 of JAUMHP010000015.1, forward strand.
TCGTAAATTCAAATGAGGTGCAAAATGGATCTAAATCTATGAAATATTTAGTTAAACGTGCACAGCCTCCAAGCTGTGACTGTTTATTTCCTTTTATTTACTCAAGATAACTCCCGTGAACCAGTCTTTAAGGAAACACGGTTTACTTACCTGCAGGACTGAAACAGTTCACACGTTGAAATCGCGTCACGAAAAGCATCTTTAATCTCCGAAAATTCTCCATCTAGATATCTGGCAAGGCTGCTGGGCTGAATTTGATTCTTGGATGATAACATGACTTGTGTTCCTCGTGTTTTTACTTTCACTGTAACTGTAACATTCCACTTCCGCGTTTGGATGATGTCACGGCGTTGCGTGGCAACACGGCAAATTCGCCGTTTATTCCACTCATTTATGAGCTTGCGAAATGTTTGAAGTTATAGGGCTGTAAAATTATAACATATCGATGATACTGTCGATGATGATTAAAAACTTAAAAGCTAAAAATGACTTTATTTTTTTTGTTTAAAACAAAACATTATAATAAGGAGACTTTTTTGTTGAACATAAAAAATAAAAAGTGACTTTTTAAAGACTTTTTAAAATTTTAAAAATGTTGTATCCCATCCTTAATATCACAAAAGTCTTAAATGACAAGAAAGTATGTTTAATTTTGTATTATGATTAGTTTTATAAAAGTAAAAAGTTGACATTTTTTTTATCATAGGACTGTAAAATGATAACATGTAACAGTCAGCAATGTTGCCATTATATGAAAGGAGAGACGTGGCTTACAGCTCTGCTGGCTTTCATTATGTCCTATCAAGGTTAGATTGCTCCTCCCATACTTATCAATGGCACAGCCAGGCGCCGGAGCAAATGCAAATAGACACAAATAAACTACTGGCTGCTACGCACAGGTCAGCGTGGCCTTAGAAAAAACATAACCATTTATTGGCCGTGCAGTAGGCCTAATATTTGTTACTCTAAAGCAGTGGTTTTCAAACCAGTCGTACAAGCACCCATGCCCCGCACATTTTGAACGTCTCCCTTGTCAGACTGACCCAATGCAGGTCTTGCAGCCTCTGCTAATGAGCTGATGAGTTGAATCAGGTGTGTCTGATATGAGAGACATGCAAAATGTGTAGGGTAGGGGTGCTCGTAAGACAGGTTTGAAAACCACTGCTCTAAAGCAATATATGATTTTTACATAAGTGTAAGTTTGGGCAGATGACGATATATAGTAAGATACTGTTGCGTATATTAAAAAATATCTGCGTCATCTACATGATTTTTAAATGGTATTTTATGTAGCAGCTATATGTCAACAATATACTGCATTTTATTTATGTATACAACTTTATAACACGTTTATATTGTTTTTGTTGTTTGTTTTACATTTGTTTCTGTCTGTCTGTCTATCTATTCATTTATTCATCTTTATTTCCAGACTCAAATTCCATTAGCAAGAAAAACACAAACCAGAACAATACGCATTAAAAAGACGGCTGAGGACTGATATCGCACTTCATTAAGCCTTGGATTTCACAAAAATGTTATGATATTATGTGAATTATCCAGATGTCAGATGAATTTATGTATTAAATTTCTCGGTAAAGCTGGGAATGATTGTATTCTTGTCTTACAGAGAATACATCTTGCAGGATTCTCAAACAGTTATACGCGATCTGAAGATAGGCTCTGTTTCTTAAACTTAACCCTCAAAGGAGAGGCATAAAAAGAAGTACAATATGCTATAAAAGGATTATTAAATATTAAATATTTTACTGCAGTATATGTACATTTAAAACTTGCCCTGATAATTAATATTTGCAAATATCTAATATTATGTAATATAATCTAATATAAGATTTGCAGATCTCCATGGTCATTGGTTCTGCATATCATATAACACGCTGTTTTGTATTTGTCACATAAAGGAGGGCGAGAAGACGTGCGGACTCATATGCAGACTGTTTATTGAAACTCAGAGTAGAGACAAGCAGGGTCGATTACCGGCAAACGTGAACACAGAGGTCAAAGACAGCAGAATAATCCAAATAGCGTGGCGTGGGTCAGTACAGCAGTAAACACAGTCCGAGGGGCGAGACAGAAGCGTAAATCCAGGGAGAGCAGGGGTCGGCAATAAGAAATCCAAAATAACAGTGATACACGAATGAAAACACAGAGTAGACAGTACAATGAACCGTGACAAACATTGAAACATACGGGGACTTTATACACCTAAAACTGGGTCAGAGGGTGGAGACTAGCAATGAAACACCATGACAACAAAGGAGATGGGCGGAGACAAGAGTTCATGGAATGAGTCCGGGCATGAAAACAGAGACAAACACACACAGAGTTCGCAGGGCGCTGGAGTGCCATTCAGTTCTTGGTTGGCAGATCCAGCTGACCATGACAGTATTGTATTGCACATCATATCTAATCTCATAATCAGAACATATGTTAAGCATTTTTTAAAAACCGACACAACTTGGGGGAAAATCTACTAGATCACATGTAGTGATTGGCTATGGTATTTCCAAGCATGTAGTAGACAGTTCCTTCATAGACCAGGGATCCTCAAATCTTGCTCTGGAGATCAATGCACTGCAGAGTATAGCTCCAACCCTAAGAAAATTCACCTACTTTGTATTTTCTAATGATCCTGATGGCATCTATCTATCTATCTATCTATCTATCTATCTATCTATCTATCTATCTATCTATCTATCTATCAGCTGAGTATTTTGACCTGATTTAACCTGATTTCTTAAAATTTTCTAACATAAATTAAATAATAATATAAAGGAAATATTAGGTATGGCAGAGGTATTACAATTTGAAGGTGTCTTGTGAGGACACTGCCACTGTCCCTTCAATTCAAAACATAAAAAAAAAAAAATACTAAATGTGTTTTCGTTGTTGTTTTTGAAAATCTAAGAATGCACACAATTTCCTGTAAGGGAGATGCTCTATGCAATAGCACAGTTTTTTACTCCTCCATATTACGCCTATAGAGAGAGTCCCCGTAAACCACAAAAACCAACGTTTGTGTGTGAGTGTGAGAGAGAGAGAGCTTATTGAGTTTGGCGGGCCACGCGCAGCGCGCGCATGGTTATTTCTGATATGACTGCAAGATGCGCAGACAAACAGTTTATCCGTGAGCTCCTCTCCCAGACCCGATCCCAAGAAAGGACTGTGAACAAGTACCTACTGCACGATTAGACAACAAACTCTAAATAGGTCGCCTAACAAACTAATAAAAATGTAACGTAACCGGCTCGTTCATTTCCCCGTCAGTCTCCAGCGCGCGCTCGATCTCCAGTCAGAAACCCGGCGAGGGGAAAGTGGATTTTACCTGTTTAAAAAGGTGAACACAAGACTAGACAATGTGGAGATTTCTCCTGCCTCTCGCTTGTCCTCTGCTGATGTGTTTCTGCGGAGGTGTGTGTTTCGTGTGTCCGGAGATCTGCCGCTGTTCTCAGAAGAGCATCACCTGTAACAGCGCGACGGAAAGCCTGAAGAGCAGAACTCACAGCAGACTGTAAGCATCTCATCATCTTATCTCTCTCTCGCATAAAACTAAACATTTCATTCGTACTGTAGTGCATTCATTTATCACAACTCGCCTGGAACCTCTTTACATTTTAGTGATATGAAAAAATATCATTTATGTACATAGGTAACCCTCCAGTGATGTACTGTACATGGGAGACAGGGCAAGTTGTCGCACGGTGTGTTTAACATAAATAAGGTTTTTCTTTTGTCATATTTCTATATAGTTGTCACCCATGCTTAATATGCTGTAATATACGATTCATAAGCAAAAATAAACTTATAAATGAAATACTGTATGTAGATGTTTTTAGGCTGAAGTGTTTCATATTGCCTCTGCTCTGTTTTGTTTTGCTTTTTTGCCCCACCCCCCACTTCATTACTACAATTTCATATTTCAAATGTATTCTCAAAATCAACAACAGAATTAATAAACTGCTTGTTCTCATTATTACCCTTGTGACAACATGCCCCACATAATTATTTTCAGATTATTTGGATTAGTTTTTTGTGTTTGTTGATTAATGGGGACTGTGTGGGGAAAAACGCATTCACTGTGATACCTTGTGAATATCATAAACCACATCTGACACACCCAAGTCAAGTCAGTTTAATTATGTCATAATAATGCTGCTTTTATAGTACAGAATGTTACTGGAAAAAGAGGACAAGTAAAGGGAGGTACAGTTTGTCATTTGATTTTAATGTTTGATTTATAGAGTCATTCCTTCTCAGGGATTGTGTGTCCATGTTCAGTTGGTTCTCTTCTCAGTGCCTTTCTAAAGGCTCATGCAAATCTAGCAACCAACACATAACAACAACCACCCAAAAGAGACAGTGGATGTGCTTATCTGTGGCTAAGTACATCCCAAAATGCATTTGTAGTCTAAACACATGTGTTCCATTCAGTTATCTGAGTAGTAAATAAACAGTTATCTTTATTTACCCATTTAATATCTGGAAAATGTACAATTTTATCAATACGTTCCACACCAAATGTATTAAACTCAAAATAATTTGCCATTGTTTTGCCATTAAGCCATTGTTTTGGCTGATGAATTGTAGAAAATGACAATTATATGTGACAGCTTGCCCCAACTTGAAAAAGTACATACATAAATGATATAGTCTATACCCCATGAGACAACTTCTAAATACATGAACAGTGGCTTCAGAAGAGTAAAAGCCTCAATAATAACATAGGCTACTAAAAATATGAAATGTATATAGCTAAATATATTTGTATTCATTAATCATAGATTTCATTGAATTAGGTTTTGTACAGTGATTCAGATCTGCTGACTTGCTTATTTTCACAGTTGGAATATGACTAGGGTCTACATTTTCCTCTGAAACAGTATTCACAAAAGTGCATTACTTTCAGCTGAGTAAAAACCTTGGGGTGTGTATAAAATACTTTATTTTTTAAATAATAATAATAAATAGGTCTAAAAAATATTTATTTTTAATTTTGATATTTGAATTATTTAAATATTGCAATTTCTATTATACACACACATAGTAATAGTAATAAATAAATAATAAATTATAATAATATAAAATAATAATAAACACGTGTTATAATAAATAAGTGTTCACCTCAGTAACCATTTAAATAATTTTGTGCATAATATTCCATTTTGTGAATACAAAGCAGTATACTTTCAGCCTTGATTCCAGCTAATGCATAGAGTAAAAAAAGTATAATAGCATAGTATAATGCATAGTCTAAAAAAAACACAGACCCTTTAACTGAAAACTGGAGCTTTTGTTTCAGTTTCCACCATATTTATTGCAATTTTATGAGTTTCCTGTCTCCTGCCAGCTTGGATTATCAGAACTGTTAGTTTTCTTTGGCACTGAACACATTAATAGGCCTGTTACTGTAGCTGTCAGTCCTGCTAAAGAGTAGCAGTGATGTAATATACTCTTCTCATTATAATCCTGCTTACGCATGACACCTCTACCTTTTCTGAAAAAAGTAATGGGGGAGTTGTTGACATGTGTCAAGCTTGTGAAAGGAACTGTCTAAAATAGACGGGTCAAGTAATTTTGTCTGACTGACTGGTCTCTCGATTTGGGTTGCCATCACACCCGCTGAGCTGATGTGTTAAAAGAGTCTGTGTTTCATGTCCTTGAGACCTTGAAATCATCTTCTTCCTCTAGTGAAACCTTGAGCCCTGATAAGAGTTATGTGCAATCAGGGACATGAGATAAATGAATAATGTCCTTAAAATAAGAAAAAGCTTGCAGATCTGGAACTTAACTCCTTGTTTTTTAAAATATTTTGTAACTTGTTAATGTTTTTAATTTTTAATTGGGACGAAACAAATATGTGGCAAAAATCATTAACACAGTTTTTGGAAGTAGCACCTGTCCAAGGGTAATTATTTATACAGTGGCTCCAAAAAGTCTTGAACACATGGGACACACTCGAACTAAAGGCCTGTATGCTTATGCTAGATAAAAAAAGTAAGTGATTTTAAGGAATAAAATAGTAATAATAATCCTAAACCATTTAAATAATGTTTTATAATAACTTGTTTATGATCTTGACACTAATAATACTACTTTATTTTATTGTAATACCAATATTTAATATAATTACATTTTATAATATTATAATTATTATAATAATACTAATATATGAAAATATTATCTATTTGATGCATTATTATTATTAATTTAAGTTTCATTTAAACCAAACTTATAGGTCTGAAACCGATTTGTCGTAAAATTTAGCTTTTAATTTATCTATCCAAAATTTTCAAAAATCCATATATTTCTGCACTGTGCGCTAAATTCTGTCATTTTAAATAATGCAATATAATATAATATTTATAGTAATATTAATAATGTTTTTTTTAATAATTATATAAAATATATAGTTTTAATATATAATTTTAACTTAATAATGACAATATTATAAAAATATCTTAATTTTAATGTTATGTTATAGTTGTTGCTGTTCTTTTGAGTTTACTCAAGTTCAACTTTTATTTTGGCAGCTCATAGTAAATTCCATTGATTCAAAAAAAACTAAAATACTTTTAAACTGATTAGATTTATAGCTTTATGTTTGATTTGTCAATCTAAAATTTGTAAAAATCCATAACACTGCACTGTGCAGTAAATTCTAACTGAAATTCCTTCCTCGTTTTACACATCATATAAAATTAAATATATAAACAATGCATTAAAAAACACTAAGTATCTAATGACATTTCATTTTAGCATGCTTTTCTTGGAGGGAAAAAGGAAAGAAGGAAGGAAGGAAAGAAACAAGCAAATAAAACTTTCAAAGATATTTTGAAGCTTCTTTATTCATGTCTAGTTTTTCTAGTCTTTTTAACCTCCCTTCGATGGTCCAGCACTTAGATGAGCTCAGCCCTGCAGAGAGTAGGAAATATGACAGTCTCCACTTCACAAGCGCTAACAAGAGCCGGCCGAATACTCAACACTCACATCATTAGACCTGCACTGTTAAAGATGAATCAAGAAGCGCTTCACAATTACAAACTCGGAGAGCACGGTGACCCTCTCTCAAAAACAATCGTGATAATTAAACGAGTGCAAAGGCTCCAGACTCTTAAAAGTCTCTATCAAAACATAGCCCAGACATGCAAGACAAAATTTGATGTAATTACTTGTGATTTCCATCGTCATTTTTAGCAGTACATTAGAAGAAATAATTGCTGTGTGAAAATTAAGGCCATAATGAATGTTATTTGTTAAATGTTTACTGCACCTAAATGTATAAATAGTATCTGTATTTGAGTTTGTTTCTTAATGGGATTTAGAGAAATTTTACTATTCCATCACTTGCTTACCAATGGACGCTCTGCAGAATGAGAGCTGAAACAGCTGATTTAGACCAGACAACTTTTACCACTGAAGAAAGCAGAATTATGGATAGAGAACATCTTGGTTACGTATGTAACTACAGGGTCTACACAACCGTTGCGAGATTGTCAGAGTGAACAAGTACATGCTGGTCCCACAGAACCAGCGCTGGGCCAGCAGTACAGCCAGCAACTGATATGCCAATGCAGGTGGGGTCCCATCCAGGAGCCCGCGGCTGCTTGCCCTTTGCACATGGTGCCCCAGTCGGTCAGGGAGGCATCTGTGAAGACTCGACAGGGCTGCTAAGGTGTTATCTCCTTCAGAGTTGCCAGGTGCGTCCTCGGCGATGGACAGATGGGGGTTTGCTTGATCGACATCTGCTTTTGTACCGCCGAGAACTGCTTAGCAAAAATCTCGCCAAAGAGAGTCGCCAAAGAGGCAGAACTGGGAGACGGTGCGTTGAGAAAGCGTACTTTGTACTTTTGTCGGTATCACTCATCAGGGCCAGGTCATCAGAGATGGCGGTCAGTGGCCGAGCGCAGTTCCTGCATCAACCTGCAGTCGGAACTACCCTTGTGCAGTTCTTTCAGTGCTTTTGCTTGGTGTACCTGCAAGATAGCCATAGCATGCCGGGCGGAAGTGGCCTGGTCTGTGGCACTGTAAGCTTTGTGGGCTGGTGACAACTTACAGGCCTTGGACAGGAGACGCGGGAGATTCCACCAGGTGGCGGCGTTTTGCGGGCACAAGTGCACCGCAACCGCACACTCTGCCTGGGGAATCTCCACATACCCCCTGGCCGGTCCACCGTCGAGGGTAGTGACAAGGGAGGAGCTCAGCCGGAAAGAAAGGCACCTGGGTGGAGTGCAGCTGGGAGTCGCGACCCAAGCCCAGGTACCAGTCGTCCAGCCTGGAGCGTTTGGGGGACAATGGCTTAGTCACCTCTGGAGTGGTGTGGATTATATTATTTTATACTACGGGGCTGTTCAATGGTTGAATTTGATTGGCCGATGAACATTTTAAGGTGTGCAATTATTTTCAAGGAACCACATGGTGAACGTAGTTCCAGGTACCTCTTTGACCGCATTACAGCTTCGTATCACTTCGCCAAATGGTTTGTATTATTTCAAAGGTTTTACAAACAAAGATATATGTATACATGTCTATGCTTGCAACAGCAAAATAACCAAAACCCACAACGGCACTGGCCTAAAACGACAGCTCATTTCCATATTTAGGAATTTAGGATTCACACTAGCTCGCTCTCATTAGTCTGCTATTAACAGTTTAAGCCTCTGTTAGTACTAAAATGATGTTTTGGAACTAACAAAGGAAGCTTTGGAAGAAATAATCCTCGTTTTAAATACAATAAACGAACAAATACCTTGAAATATATCATCTGATCAATGTCTTGATGTCTGGGGACCATAGTACTAGCAGAATAATTGACAACAATCTGTTGATTTAATTCTTCACATCACCACCTTGGGTGCGCATTATTTTTCTAATAATTTAATGGATTGTCGTCAACTATTCCTTACGTGATATTTTTATCAGCTGTTGGACTCTCATTCTGACGGCACCCATTTACTGCAGAGCATCCTTTGCTGAGTACGTTTCTACAAATCTGTTCTGCCATATCCTTATATGAAACATCAGAAATAGTAAGTGTTGTATACTTTTCTGAAGACATGGTTGATTGTCTGTTAATTTCAGATTTTGGTCCTTGCAGGATGAGCTTTTATCAGCTTTGTCTCAAGGTGGAAGTGCTTTGCTGACATACAACTTCCTCGAGGCTTATCAAATCTTACAGTTTACTCAGTTTTCCACAGAATAACCAGGATTTTTAATTTTGTCCAGTTTGCATAAACTTGCTATAAAGACAGTGTTTCTGAATGTTTGCTAGTGTATTGTTATATGGCTGAAAAAGGGTTCATTCAAAACGCAAACTAATTAATGCGAAATTTTGATTAATTCATCCTGTGCATCTCATTTTCAGAGACTTGAACTACATCTCAGTGAGAACCATCAGCACGCACAGTTTCGACGGCCTGAGAGGTGTAAGAAGAATGTGAGTATTCATTGTTTTTTTAAAAAATGACGACAGATAACCAGATGTTTAGCATGTGCAGTGAAGGGAAACGCCATCAATCTTCACTCCTCTCCAAGCCAACAGACTTATCTCCAACTTCATGTGATCTTTGATGTTCACTCCCTTTTCCAGAGCACAGAATAGAAGGGGATCTCAATGCCAATTTTCCCTCGCAAGCCCTTTGAAAAAGCTCAGGACAGTTTGTTGAGGAACAGTTTGAGCGCTTGCACAGAATAGATTATTCTTTGGCATGAATAGCAAGAATTTGACATAATATTTTGTCACCGACGGTTTTAATATCACACTTAGAGTCCAGCAGATTCTGTGAGAAATCTTTCTCTCATTTTGTTTTCTCTACAAAAAGAGCATCTCTGAATGGCCTCAGATAGGATGTGTTTGGACTACATGGGCTACACTGAAACCTAACCCTAGTTCTAAAATGCAGAACTTTACAATGCAATTATAACATAAACAAAAATCTGAATTGAAATGTGCAAGAATGCAATGCAATTACACATTTATATAAATGATCATACCAGAGCTGTTGTGTTTTTGTTAGTGGGTACATGTAGGAGATACAGAAGTATTTTGGCTGAACGTACTGCTTCTCTGTTAGTGATTTTTAGAATTTATGTGAACATTTTATGATTTTTAATTTGTCTAATAAAAGCTACAGTTTGGAATGAAGCCACTAACAGATTAGCAGGCATTCTGTGTTTTTCTTTACAATTCTTCTAATTTGGGTAAATCTTATCTTATTAGTATGTATAGATGAATAACAGCACATGTACAATACCATCGAAAGGTTTGGCATCAGTTTCTTTTTTAAAAGAAAATAATGCATTTTTTAACAAGCATGCATTAAACTGATCAGTCATTTACATTTGGATCATATATATTTTGTTCTGAAATATTTAGATTTTTCTGAGATTTCAAAAAAATTCTCCATCATTTAAAAGAGAGTGCCAATACTTCAGATACCATTCCCAGTTCCATATAGTTTTACGCTGTAGCTGCTGTCAATGCACTGATATTGTATGTTCAAAATGATTCAACAAATAAAAATATACAAATTTACCCATCTAAATTTATTTGCGAAAAACAACATGAATTCAAATTTTAACTGTAATTTCTTGATTCCCGTTTCAGACGATGCACAGTTCATTTATTCGGTTTTATAAGCACAAATCAATGCGGACATGTAGTACACATTTTACTTCATCTTTTCATTCATATGTTCTTGTTTGTTTGATTCAGAGAAATTGCCCAGAGCGTATCAGTGGAAATCATAGAGACAGAAGCCTTCAACAACCTTCTGAATGTCTCAGAAATGTAAGGAACCGTTCAAGAAACTGTAATGAAAGTGATTCACAGATAATTGTTTTGACTGTATTTAATTTTGAGGCTGGAACAGAGAGTTCTCAAACAGTCTTTTCACAGAAATGTGTTATTTGTTTGTGATTTTTCATACAAGAATTTGTGTCACAGCTCTATCCAGAACACGCGGAACCTCGTTCACATCCACACCCGGGCGTTTAACCATCTTCCCAAGCTGAGATATCTGTGAGCAATTCTTCAAGCTCTCTTTGGATCACGATTAATCTCATCCAAAACAAAAGTTTAATATGTAAAGACGCACACATACACTTATATTTGGAAAATATTTACATATATTCATATATAAATATGTTTAATATAGAAATATAACATATTTTTCTTAAATATATACAGTACATGCATGTATGTGTATTTATATAGAAATAATAAATAGGTTTTTCTTCATTTTGATGGTCTCTTTAACGTAATCTGTTGATTATCAGTAACATTGCACTTACATATCTACTAACTCTCAATAGAGTGCTAGTAGAGTATTAGATTAGCGGGAAAACTCAGTCAGCTGTTTTTAAAAGGAACACCAGCTTATAAACAGAGCCGTAGATCACTGAGAAACTGCGCGTTGAGTTTCGCGGATGATTTAATGCGCAGCTTCTCAGTGATCTACGGCTGAGATGAGATATTATATCGTATCAGTCAGTCAATGATGATGAGTCAGTAGACTGTCTTTTGGGAGACCATCACAATAAAGAGTTAGCAGATATTAACTAGAGAGTGTACTAATATTCTAATGAGAGTTAGTTGACATGTAGGTGCAAAGCTACTTATTGTCAACAGATTGTTCAAAAGGGATCATCAAAATAAAGTGTTACCAATAAATATACACAGAACACACACATATTGTGCAAACGATTATTTTGGATGCGATTAATCGTGATTAATCAATTGACAACACTATATAGTATGCACAGTGCTATGCAAAAGTTTTAGGCCACTAGTATTTTCACCAACAAAAAAATGGTGGGTTATTTCTATCTTTTGCGGTAACGTGTCAGTTGGAAAAATCGGTTTACATTTCCAAACATTATTTTTGTCATTAATTGTAATAATGCAGTGAGATTATTGTCTGTACAAGGAGTTTTTTTTTTTAAACATCTTGGAGATGTTGCCACTATTCTTCTAGATTGAGTCTGTCTCAGTTTGTTCCGTTTCTTCATGTGATTCCAGACAGACTGATGATGATCAGATCAGACCTCTGTGTGGAGCACTGGCTGTTGTCAGACAATAATCTCACTGCATTATTACTATTAATGAAAAAAATAATGTTTGGAAGTGTAAACTGATATTTCCAACTGACACGCCACCACAAAAGATAGAAATAACCCCCTTAAAACCATTTATTGTAGGTGAAAATGATAGTGGCCTAAGATTTTTGCACAGTACTACATACATATACACACACACATACACATGCACAAACACATATACAAATATATATATTTATATATGTGTGTGTGTGATATTCAGATATTTAGTATAAGTTTTCTTTCACTGCTCAAAGCATAAGTCCTAATGTTTTTTCTGTCTACAGGAGTATTTCCAACACCGGCATAAGTGTATTCCCTGACCTGACCTCTATCTTCTCCCTGGAGTCTGATTTCATTCTGTGAGTTTGTTATTTCACTGGTCTGTGTGAGAGATGTGGGCGTGTTACCGTCTCTTATCTTTCTGTGTTATGAAAGGTATACTGTACAGATAAACCCACTCTGTGAGAAGAGCACAGGTGTATTAGATTAGGAGACTTTAGGAAAAGGGATTATAGTTTGAATCACTTAAGTGATTTTGTTCTTTTTTAGGTATATTTGTGATAACCTTAACCTGCGTTCAGTCCCACCAAATGCTTTCATCGGAATGACGAGTGAATACACCACAATGTAAGTACCTAAGTTTAGAATAACAATAATATCCCAGTAAGATTAACTGCATAGAAATGAATACTTTTATTCAAGGATGCATTAAATTAATCAAGTGTCAATAAAGACTTTTATGTTACAAAAGATTTTCAAATAAATGCTGTGACTGTAAAAAAAAATCTAAAAATGTATGGTAAAAACGGTAAAAACAGCAGCTGCGGTAGCCGGGATTCGACCATAAAAAATAAACGAACAACATTTTAGGTTTTATGGTTTTAAGTTAAATTTACAGTTAAATACTATAATTTCATAATAAACTGATAGAATGTTAACAAACCAACGTATTAAAATACTGAAATCTGTTTTGAAATACACTGATAAACACATTTAAATAATTTACTTTTACATTACATTTACTTAGACTTTCTAAATGTTTATAAAGGATGATTTGAGTATTTATCAATGCTCAACTAAGGATTCATAGTGTGTAGGTATTATAAAGTGTTACCACTTGATTTTAAAATGGAACCCAATAGTGGTAAATACCATAGTATTTGGGCTTTATTTAAGTCATTATCTGCTTATTAACTTTCTTCTCTCTATTTTTCTTTTCAGGAACCTCTTTAACAATGGATTTCAAGAAATAGAAAGCTATGCCTTCAATGGAACTAAAACAGACAAACTGTAAATATTTACAAATGATGAATACACTAATCTCCATTCAGTTCCACTTTAGTCCTTCTGCTCATTTACATATTTGTGCTGTACACTGCAAAAAAATGTTTTGTCATAAATGACAGATTGTTGTAAAAAAAAAAAAAAAGTACTATTTCAGTATGTTATAATCATTTCTGAAACTGACTGGCAAATTCGGACTAAAAGCACATGAATCCAATACCATCAGTGTAAAATCATAATCTAATCTGTTTTTTTTTAAGGGTATTAAAGAACAACAAGCATCTGCGTGTGATTCATGAAGATGCTTTCGAAGGAGCTTTTGGCCCCACTGTGCTGTAAGTGATATGAGTCTGAAATCTTTTCTCTGACTGAGTGCTTTGTGTCGGATCGTATCAGATATCAGTGCGAATGACTAAAGATCAGGGGCGGAGTGACAATCGGGATTAGAGGTCGACCGATGTATCGGTTTTGCCGATTAATCGGCACCGATAGTTGATTCCCAGAACTATCGGTTATCG
>JAUMHP010000015.1:2869282-2891465 GCA_032361065.1 Enteromius trimaculatus
GAAGTGGTCTGTGGTCACCACCTGCAGAACCACTCCTTTATTGGGGGTGTCTTGCTAATTGCCTATAATTTCCACCTTTTCTCTATGCATGAGAACAACAGCTTGAAAAACTGATTGTCAATCAGTGTTGCTTCCTAAGTGGGCACGGAAGTGTGATTGATTTTGAGTTACATAAGTGTTGCCTTTATTTTATTTTGAGCAGTGTATTATTTTACCTTTGCATCAAATTACAAAAAGATACACTAATGCGAGGGTGTTTTTAATGCAGTGTCTATGAGAGGAATTCTACATTTCAGATCGTTCTCTCTTTTGACTGCCGTTATCAGTCTACCTCAATTTCTTTTTTTTATTGGAAGTCATGAAAACACTATCATGGAGTTTTTCTTTTGCTATTTGAGCAAATGGGAAAAGCAAAAAATATATTTGTTGTACCATCCCATTCACTGCTATTTACCCAACTATGACGACTTCCGCTGCGGAGAAACGTGAAAAGGGTCAATTAAGAATTAAAAAATTCTGTCTATTTACTCATCCTCAGGCCATTACAAAAGAGTTAGTTTCGTCATCAGAACAGATTTTGAGAAATCTAGCGTTTCATCACTTGCTCAGCAATGGATGCTCTGCAGTGCTGTCGGAATGAGAGTCCAGACAGCTGATAAAAACAATGCACCTGTTCACTGCAGAGAATCTATTGCTGAGCAAGTAACTGAATGCTACATTTCTCCAAATCTCCAAACGACCGGAGGATGAGTACATTTTCAGCAGATATTAATTTTCGGCTGAACTGCTTACTACTTCAATAAACACACTTCTGTATTGATTGCATTGTGAAATAAGTATATTTTGTTCTCCTTGCAGTGACCTCATTCGGTTGTCCAGAGGAAGTGACGTTCTCCATTCAGTGGTTTTTGAAATACTACCCCTGTCACAATGAGTACAACAATATTGAAGTGAGTGTTTTTTCTGAAATCCATCTAGCATGTATGTGATGTGCTTTTGTTTATTATTTTTTATTTGCTTGTTAGGAGATGTATGAAAAGACGCCACGGAGTCGAGGAAAGAGTCTGGACCCGAACCCTCTCGGACTTGGAGAGTATATTCTGCACAAATACAAGGATTTATCCTGCCGCAGTGACATGCACATGTTTCCTATGCTCAATGTACGTTCACACTGCCCGATTTCAGACAGTATTTTCTGCTTATCCTACTTCTGTCACCTTTACTAATCAAAATAAGTCACAGTGTTTTTAGCGTTATTAATATTATTGTTATTATTTTGAATAATCTTTGAATTTTATGCCCTTTAAGGTTAGGGTTAATTTAATTTGAGTAATTCTATGTGCTTTTGTCATTAGTTTTACATGTATGTAAAACTCGCACTGTATTATTATTATTATTATTATTATTATTAATGGCTGGAAATATAATTTTTAGCTGCTAAAAATACTGCTTTTCTAATCATTTTGGCCACCATTGTATATTTAGATTTTTTTTTCCCTGTATTAGTAAATGTTTTAATGGTTGTATCAGTAAACTTATTTTATTTCTGTAAGTTGCATAAACAACGTTTATTTCATTTTTGGTTTTCAAAATGTTATGTCTATTTGAACTTTCTGACATTGGACTGATGTTATTTCATAAGAGATTCAGTGTTGTCTATTGCACGTTTATCTGCAGAAATCAAAAGCAGAACCAAAAACCGTGAGCCTGGTTCTGTTGGAAGGTGATTTACAGGTAATGCCACTGACTAACGTTCCTCTTTCAAAAGCTTTTTGTTCTCAAACAACTCAAAAAGAGCAATATATTTTTCTTTGTTTTTTTTTAAAAAAGTATGAGAGTTTTACAAGTTCTTCTGTTGCTGAGGCTGGTTCGTCTAGAACAGCGGTAAGACATTCTGACATGTAATATATTGGGTGTGAGGCAACAGAAATAAATTGAGGGTTTATTGAGTAATGCATGTAATTTCTTTGTTGGCAAAGGAGCATGTTATCGCTACGACCTGGAAGGACGGGCCCTACCTGCTAGTAGTGCAGATCAATTCAAGCAAACAGGATACCAACTGGAATTTAACCTGTAGGCCTAATTACCTTATCTGCTCTTATCATAGATGTCTGAATTTGTAGCCGTTTTTGTTGGCTGCATGATCTTATCTCATGTTATCTTATCTAAATTGTGTTTCAGTCAGTGTTGTGATGAAGGGAACACACGGATATCTCTCTGTCACCGAATGGCCTCTCATGATCGTAAGTAGCTTAGATGTTCATCCTCTTTGTCATTTGCTTATCAGTGTTTGGAGACCACAACTGGAAAAATTTAGAGAGATTCTTAGAATAAGTTATTAGTGTTAGTTATACTTTATTGTCCTTTGCAGGAAATTTGTCTTTGACTCAAAGCTGCTGCAATACATAACATCTACATAAAACAAAAACACTTTGAAATGCTAATAGATACAGCTATAAACGAATTCTTATAGCGATTACTTACACATAATAGAACTCTATACCGCTTCCCTGATGGCAACAATTGAAAAAAAAAATTAAATATTAAAAGTATTTTATAAAAAATATATAAAAAAACAAAACAAATGAAACTAATGAAGTTAATTTAAAAATTAAAATAAATTATATCACAATAAATTAAAATTAAACGAGTATTGTTTTTTTTTGTTTTTTTTTAATTGAATATTGCACTTATTATTACATGTATTATAATGAAAAATAAGCAAGCACTTAAATAACAAATTAGCAACCGGCAATCCAGCAGTCCAGTTAATTCCCAATGGACAAAATTCTGTAATAATATTTTTGCATGGTTTTGTTTGTGTTTCACAGTTTTACATGGTGATGTGTGTGGTGTACATCCTGTACGCTCTGCTGTGGTTCGTCTGGGCATCCTGCTACTGGAAAGACCTGCTGAGGATCCAGTTCTGGATTGCAGGAGTCATATTCCTGGGCATGATAGAGAAGGCTGTCTTCTGTGCTGAATATCAGAACACTAACAACGTGGGCTCAGCATGTTAGTTAAAATACACGCTTTATACACGTTTCAACTGTTAAACTCACCTACAATGACCTAACAAATTTGGCCCTTAAGTCACGTTTTGTATGCCTTTTTATTAGAAAAAACAATGTAAACTAGAATCTTTTCATAGTTGTAGTGCATAGACTGCATTTATTTGATTTAAAAAAAACAATAAAACAGTCATGTATATTAAGTTTATTTGCAAAAATAGATAACAACATCTTTTACATTTTCAAATATCATGTTTTTTTATTATATTATTTATTATATATAGTTTTTATTGTTTTATTATGTTAGTTACCTGGATTGTAAAGTTATTATTTAGCCTGGTCAAAAAAAGATTAATTGGAATGTAAAAAAAACCAAACAATTTTTTGTTAATTGTTAAAAATTGTTATCTATTTTTGCAAATTAACTCTTCATATATGAATATATGTTTTTATATTTTGAGTTTTCAGCTTAAATGTTTTAACTTTCTTTAAAACCTAAAAATTGAATCTTTCTTTAAAATGAATAAAACCTGGATCAGTATCTTTTAGGAATAGACAACTGGAGCAGACTGGAAATGGATCAATACGTTTTTATATGTCTGCTCTTCAGCTCAGGGTCTGCTGATCTTTGCCGAGCTCATCTCTGCTCTGAAGAGGACTCTGGCCCGTTTGCTCGTCTTCATCGTCAGTCTGGGCTACGGCATTGTCAAGTAAGTAATGGAAGCATTGATTGGCAGGTTTCAGGATTCGTAAAACTCTTAAGATGTAGATGAGTTTGTGAATGGGTGCCGTCAGAATCCAAACAGCTGATCAAAATAATCCACACTGATCCAGTTCATTAGTTTATGTCTTGTGAAGTAAAAAGTTGCATGTATAATAAATATTTTGATGTGATAGGACAACGGGGGATGAACGTTTTTACTGGAGGAAGTGTTCTTATGAATTATCATGTTTGGGTGAATTGTTACTTGTGGGTTTTAGAGAGCGTGTGATGATGATGGTGATGTTTTTGTGTTTTCTCAGACCGCGTTTGGGCACCGTCATGCACAGAGTGGTGGGTCTGGGTGTGCTTTACTTCGCTTTTGCTGCAATTGAGGGCATTCTGAGGATCACTGGGGTAAAGCTGACATACTTGTTCTGTTTGAACTTTTTTTGTTTTGCAGTTGCATAACATAAACACCCGTTTTGTCTAATAACCGTCTAATTTGTTGTCCGTAATGAGTGTGTTTGGTGTTGACCTGTTAGGGTCGAGATATTGGACCAGCCCTCATCACATACGTTATACTAGCTGTGTTTGATTCTTCTGCTATCTGGTTCATATCCTTCCAATGGGCCTTTTAAGCCTGTTCGATTATGACGACTTAATTTATTAATATATAATATAATATTTATAACAGAATTATACCAACCAGGTTTTAAAGGAATAATTCTTTCAAAAAGGAAATTTCTGTCATCATTTAGTCAGCCTCATGTTGGCGTTCTTTGTCTAAATATTGGTAACTAAACATTTGCCATTGACTTCCATTGTATTTTTATTCATATAATTGAAGTCAGTGGGAACCAAAAACGATTTGGTTTTCAGCATTATTCATTCTTGACAGAATTTTCACTTTTGGGTGAACAGTTTCTAACAACCAATTCTGTCATTTACAAATTTGAATTTATTTTTATACTACAACCGTTGTCGTTCAGAAGCATTCAAAATGTGCTTACTCCTTTTAGTGTGATTTTTAGTTTCATTGTCTTATGTTTTTTATTTTTTTGTAGTGTTAAAGGACCTGTTCCTACTGTTCCCTATTCCTTATTTTTCCCACCTCTGTGCATCCCTCTCAGGCTAAAGACTCTGACCTGGCCCTGCTAGCCAACATACCCCTGGCTCTGCTTGACTCCTCTCTGTGTTGGTGGATATCCTTTTTGGACGCTGTGTGTGTTTTTGTCCCTGTAGTATTTTTTTTTTCCTGCATGATGCCTTATTCTTATTTATTATTTTCTCATTTGCCTTTTAGACTAATCGTGATGCTACAAAAAATATTGATCATTTTCAGCATTAAAGGTATGTGCCAAAAAATTAGAATATCGTGGGGAAAGTCCATTTCTTTCAATAATTTGTTTCAAAAAGTTAAACTTGTATGTTATATTTGTTCACTACACACAAGGTTCTCCAAAAAGCTTGTCAGCAGCGGGAAGCATGAAGTGCTCTAAAGTTTATGAAGTGCTACTCAATTTTTTGGCACATGCCTGTATATCTATGCCTGTGTGCAATACTGTTAATTACCATAGACATTTCAGCATTTTTTTACTGTAAATATCCGGTGTAAGATGGTGCATTTTATCTCTGCAAATATGCTACTCTCCTGAAGTCTGGGGTCAATTAAGATTTAAAAAAAAAAACAAACATAAAAATTGTTTTTCTATTCAGCATGGATGTCGTAAATTAATCAAAAGTGACAGTAAGGTTCATTTTATTGACATGTAAATTTCAAATAAAATTGAATCTGATAAAAACCACATTTCACAAAATATTCCACACCACATTTTTTATTTTATACTAGCCACGTTTAACATTGGTTAATAGAAAAACTGTCATTTCACAGTGCTTTTTTAAATCAACATTTAGAAAATATTATACCAAAGTTTTTCACAAATCTGTAGTGGAAGCATGGCATGTTATAGTTTTTTTCTTTGGTAATTGACAGCATGCCATGTAGGAATTATTAGGTTAATAATAACGTGTATTCCTAGTCTAACGGCACGATTCCTTGACACTATCTCACATATTTGTCAGTCTGGCACAAACCATTAAGACTCTGAAACTCAGAAGAAACCCAGTGAAGTTGTCTTTGTACAGACACTTCACAAACACGCTCATCTTTGCTGTTCTTGGTAAGTAAATACCGCTGAATACAGTAACATAATTAACCCCAGGCAAGACGACTGATATGTGGCGTGTTTCAGCCTCCATTATTTTCATGGTTTGGACAACGAAGAAGTTCCGTTTAGCAGACTGTCAGGCGGTGAGTATCTGAAGTTTACATCTCTGCACTGATTTAAGTAGAAACAAATGAGTTAAAACTGGTTTCTGCGTGTTCATGAGCAGGACTGGATGGAGCTGTGGGTGGATGATGCTTTCTGGAGGTTCCTCTTCTCCATCATACTGCTGGTCATCATGTTTCTGTGGAGGCCATCTGCCAACAACCAAAGGCAAGCATATTGAAGATACTGTGTATTTTTTCAAATATTCGTCTCTAGCTGTCTTGCTGTGTCTTCTAAAGCAGCGTCCTGACCTCATACATGCGCTTTGTGTGTAGGTATGCGTTCACACCGCTTATTGATGACTCGGACGATGAGGAGATCGAAGAGTTCCTGGTGTCTGCTAACATCGGTCAGTCACACTTTTTGTTGCATTGCACCTTGTTGGGTTAATTTGTGGGTTAATTAATATGCACTCTTTCATTCTCAGCTGATGGGATCAAGTTGAGGGCAGCTAAGACAGAAACCAATGGAATGGTGAAGCCTGCAGCAGCCAATCCAGTCAGTGTTAATATTTCAATCACCAGTCCCATATAGTTATATTTTTGTATTATTTTAATACTATTTAAATTGTTCTTGCGATTTTTAAAATGATCGTTTTTTTTTTTTAGGAAATAATTTTTATACTGCAATGTTGCATTAAATGGATTAAAAGTGAAAAGATGTCTTTTCTTTTGAACATTTTATTCAGAAGAGAATCAATATAAATAACTGTAAACATCACGTAATGTAACAAATGTTATATAGTAAAATGTAAACTAGCATACTAAAATATTTGATTGTTTCAGGATGAAGATTTCAAGTGGGTGGAGGACAATATTCCTACCTCTCTGTCTGATGTGTAGGTCATTTTATCTTTGACAAAAACAAACATACGTATACTCCCTCTGCTGTTAGCAAGAAAAAGCTTCCACATTTGTAATTAATCACATCATTATTTGCTTGTATTTTCAGAGCTCTTCCGGTTCTTCTTGACTCAGATGAGGTATGCAGCCTTTATTTCTGTCATAGTTTTCTTTGCTGTAACTTTTACATTTTAAGTTTTAGTCTTTCAGTTTTTTAACCGTGTTCTGAAATGGGACATGTTGGATATTACAAGAATCACAGTACAAATGTTGCTTATTTCAGCTTGTTGCCTATGCAGAATTTTTCATAACTAAACATTTAAGATGAAGGTTAAAGACTGTATAAAGTCAATTTTGAGAGTTGTGAGAAATGCATTGCTGAAACAGACTGACCGCTGTGTGACATCAGTACAGTGAGAGCTATAGAGAGCAGACGCTCATTGTGCTTTGAATCGTTCTCGCTCTACTTTGAAGTGAAACTGTGATCGTTCTGTGCAGTGCTGCTTCAAGTCAAACACACACGTAACACACGTTTGAGAGCATGGCTTATTTTTTCAAGATTTTGAAAGCGCATTCAAATTTGGCTGGGTGGTTAATGACACATTTTTCTGTGGCGTGAACTCAGAACACACACTATTGACTTTACACAGACTTTTCTTGATTTTAACAAAATCATCATTGTAGTATCTGGTGAAAATTTTCTAGTTTTTATTGTTTTATTCACTTTTATGCATTTGGGAAACATTTACATCAGTTATTACAAATAAATGAGGGAATTAATGGCTGTTTCTAACACAGGAGATCATGACCACCAAGTACGAGATGTCTAAAATGGAGTGAGGTTGAGAAAGCGCTGCAGCTGAAGCAAACCTCCAGAGATCAACCAAACTGCTGCTCCTGTAACTGCATCTGACCCTCACTGGAGAGAGGTCAGAGAGGTCTGTTTCCTTCCTTTGGTCCGGATGGTTGGCGGCTTTTGGGTAAATTGAAGGAATCATGCTGAGAAGGTGGACACATCGTAGCTGATCTAGTCGCAGTACTACCTGAACCTTGTTGAGGTGTTACCTCGCTTTTTTTTTTCCTGAGCTGTTCAAAGAAGAATTTAACGTCATCATCAATCTGTATAAAGAGGCGACGCTCTATGTTTATAAAATTTTGTGACGACAAACCTGTCAAAATTGTGACTGAGTATTCAAATGAGTGAAATCATTCTTAGTGCTGGCTTTTGTTTTTGTGTGTGTGTGTGTGTGTGTGTGTGTGTCTCTCCATCCTGAAAAACATTGATAAGGAACTTCAAGTTGACCAAAACGTCTTCTCCATTTCAATAAGTTAGTCTTTGGCTGTTTATAAAGTGTTGTTTAAGACATTTTGCCTATGATTTCAGCACATGATGTGAATAGTAGAATGTCTGTTGGTGTGTCCGAATTGTTTGTAAGTTTGTGCAGGGAGTAATTTAAATGGGCAGAATGATATATTCTGAATAATTTTATGAAGTTGTTTTGTTTTGAGGAGAGCCCATCTTAACTTTTGAAAGAAGACATGAAAGAAGGATTCACTCGAAAATTACAATTATTTAATCACACTCGCATCGTCTCGTGCTGCGCATGCTATTATTTATTGAGGACTGTGTGGGCCATAGAGTTAAAAGAATAAATGAATTAAAAAAGTTAATTTAATCTTTTTATTTTATAGTTTTGCATTTTTTCTCGAACGTCCGAGACAAGATTTTCTGAGACTTTGTAGCAATTTTTGGTTTACATCTTGCAATTCTTTTTTTTTTTTTTGAATTCTAAATTTCTGCAATTCTGTTTTTTTGTGTCCACCATGGAAAAACAAATAATAATAAACAAAACATACGTTTTCTCGCTTTTATCTCACAATTCTTCCTTTTTCCTTTCAGTTGCAGCTTAAATTCAATTGCAGCTTTCTACACAGAAATGCGAGGTTATATCTTGCAGTAACAGAACACAAAAAGTGAATATTTAAATATTTCAAGTAGTGCATACAGGTCTTCTGGAATAATGCGAATACTTGTGTGTGTGTATGCAAAGAAGTAGCACAAAGACTTGCACCATTTGAATTTTACTTGTAGAGATATAGTTGTGTTTGAAAAAACATTAGGGTGTTTTTTTTTTTTTTTTTTTCATTTTTGGGTGAAATATTATTTTAAATGCAATTGTATTTTCTTTTTGAGGAATAGTGTATGTGTCTTGGATCTCTGTGTAGATGCACACTGAAGCCTTAACTTACTTCTGTCCTGTTTTTTGTTGTTTTTGCTGTATCGCAGTAAAATCATCAGTTTGCCTTTTCTTCCCGGTCATGGTTGAACATTCTGTGATATGCCTGTTTAATAGAACAATGTGTGCTTTACCATGCTGAACCATAGAGAACAGAATGACTGTTAAACTCCAGAAAGACATCTTTTTATTTCTTACATGCATACTTGAGACGAAAACTAAATTCTGTTGTCAAATAACTTCAGATTTGTGTATATTATAAAGCGCACTTTAAGTGAATGTTATTTCTTTCGGTTAAAGGATGCAGCTTCATGCTGACCTTGTCCTTCATGTGTCATTCTGTTTTGTTTTTTCCACTAACAATGTTTTTTTTAAATTTTTTTGCCTTTTTGTTCACTTAATCAGCTGGCCTCCTCAAAAGTAAGCTCATACTATTCAAAAAGCACACTCGATGCCCTGTAGAGCTCAGGTCTTGTCTGTTTTCTGTCTACATGCATGTTTATCCATGTTTCATACATGTTCAACAAAGTGGGTTGCAATAAAAAAACTTTATTAGAGTCAAATTTGTGAGACGTTGTGAGTTATGCCTTTGTCAAATGTTGTTGTTTTTTTTAAAAAGGCTTCACAATGTCCTGAAGGTGACATAAAATGGTTGTAAGACAATTGATTGTAAAAGTGTCATTAAAGATAATACTGAGCAATTTTTACTGGTCAAACAACTGGCTCACCAGAATACCGGTCCTGACGTCATTGTTCGTGACGCTTTTTTTAAAAGGGCGCAAACTCTTTGACGTGTTACGCCTACTGCTTCAGTACGAGGACAAAAAGACAACACAAATGTATTATGTGGAGGTACACATTCATTTAACTTCACTTTAATTCGAACAACATGAACGACTTTATAGTAATCCTTTTGCTTTCCATCAAATGCATACAAACGTCATTGTTTCATTTGCATCATTGTTATATTTCCAGTAAAGCCACACGAGGGCATCGCTAACTAATGGTAAGCGCGAAAGTCTTCTTGTACTCGATCGAAACTGTTATTCTGTCCCTTTCTTTATGATTTATGCTCGTTCTGCGTTTCCACTAAGCCTCATAACTTGTCATATTTAAGACATTAAAAGCATTTTGCATGTGGAGCTTTCATTTGAACTCATCTGCTTATCTCTTATAAGATTACCAACAAGATTTGTAACATAAATGTGTGGACTGTCCGTTTCAAATAATTTAATGCACCCTTGCTGAATACAAGTGTTACAGAAGTAAATTCAGCATTTTTGTTGTTATTTTCATGTAACTTGGGTTCAGTTTCACAGACGGGACTTATAAAAATACCTTATAAAAACAAATGTGCATCTTTTTACAGAACAATGGCACTGGTATATTTAAAGATATGTCAGAGAAAGATATGTTGAGTTAGATTAAACTTGCATTATTGTCTGGGACTAGCCTTGAGCCTTGAGTCTGTAAAAACAGGGGTTTATGTACTCAAATACCAAAAGAAAAGGACTTAAGGAGTATTACCAATACTCCTCATGAATCTCTCATGTGCTTGGGCCTAAAATAAAAAATAAGATTAAAAATAATATTAAATAAATACAAAATATACAATTTATTTTAAAAACAAATAAAAATGACAAAAACTCATAACAAAATTACTAAAATATGAACTGGAATAAATACATGATCAAAAAAAGAAATAAAATAAAACAAATCAATAAATGATACTGAAATAACACTTGCCACAAAACATCCACAAGTCTGTAAGAGTCTTTGAGCTAATCTGTGAACTTTGAGACTTAAACCAAGGAACATGACCGACAAACACAATCATACCATGACCAGAACTAAACATAGCCAAGATAACAATCAACTTTTCCAATGGCAAACACATGTGGCTTTACTGATGCATGACATTTTGACCCTCTTATTTTTCGTCTAGTCCAAAAAAACTTTTTTTCTCTCCAAGACTTCATTTAAATTTCTTTATTAAAACACAAACTCAAAATCTGAAAGGCACACCTCAACCCCAGGCATGTTTACTGAGTTCACAAGCATCTCAAACTATTACGCATTTACTACATTATGGTAAATTCAATATACAAAATACTGTATCATATAGGGCTTTCAGTGCATGGAAAACTGAAGAAAGTCATGCAGGTTTGGAGCGACGTGAGGGTGAGTAAATGGTTACTTTCTTTACTTATCACTTCTTCTTGCAAAATGTCAATGTTTATTGCTTGTAGTGAAAGTTATGTCTTGTGCTTCAGTTTTCTCTGATAATTTTCACTAAACTTTTGAAAGCCTCAAACTGGGTTGTAAAAACGAGAGCAGAGATGTTTCTCAGTGATTACGCACGGATTTTACAGTTGAAGTACATTGTGATTTTAAAAACAGCACGCAGGCGTCCTGTGAACATGTGCTTCTGGAAGCTGGTGGTTCTTTTCAGAGAAAAGCCACTGGACAGCCGCACGTGCTTAAAACTACTGTCCATTTCTCTTTCTAGCAAACACGTAATTGTTAAAAACTGAGAAATATTTTAAATTCTGATATTATAATATTATTATATTAATTCCCTGTTATTGTTCCTTGCATTCTTCTTAAGGTCATGTTACTGGTCACATGTTAACTTGACGATCGACTAGGCAAATTCTGAAAATGCCTTTTCAGTACTCATTTAAACATTTTTTTTTTCATTTATATTTTTTTTTTACTGACCCTTAAGATTTGAATAGTAGTGTATATGCTAATTAACTTAAAGGCACAATTCACAACAAAAATGAGTTTACGTATATTTAAATAGCTTTAAATTATAACTGAGCTGTCCCTTTAAGAAATTAATTCAAATGAACATTTGGAATGTCCTGCATCAAAACAACTTAAAAGATCAAAGAGATGAATAACGCCAGAGTCAATCACTTTGTTTTCATTTTGATAAACTGATTGTAAATCTGCAGATCACATGTAAGATCAAAGAAACCAAAGGACATTGAAAAAGAGTGAATTTCTGAATTTAATTAAGAAACATTCAACATGTGTGTGCAAGACAGAAATTGAATGCAATAATGTGTGAAACAGCCATTGATTTCTGTAGTAGATACCAAACCTGATACAACATCAGTGACGGACGCAAAGAGCAACATATCATATTCCAATTACAAATAAATGTCATGTTCAGACTTCGCTGTTCTTATTATACAGCATCCAGCAAACGTAACAGTAATTAAAAACAGGAACTTCTCTCATGTAAGCAGACGCTAAACGTTGCTGTTTGAGTCTGTTTGAACCCTGTTGATTGACAGCAGAGCATATTTACAAGCTGAAATGAACCATGTACTGAAGCAGAAGGAAATAAAAAGTTACTGTTCATCGGGTTAAATTGATTCTTGTGTCTATAGACTTTCATTATCATGTTCTCTTCCTCACTGACTGATCCATCCAATCATAAAGCTGCCTGTTAATTCCCAGCATTTGCACATTTCTACCATTTATTTCATTTCCGTTATACACTTCACTTTACTATTTTCCACCCATATTACTAAACATATTTAAAATCTTGTATGTTTCACATTCAGCTATTTCTGTCATTTCAGAATGAGATTTGTGAAATGGCTTGAGTGTGAATTTATTCTGACATAACAAGTAAAAAACAGATAATCCCACCCCTAAATGTACGCCACTGGTTGCGCTAGAAGTTGACAGATGGATGAAAAGCGCAAAAAATCTCAAGGTTTGAAACAAAACTTACTTAAATATCTTAAATGATAGCAAAAGTCTTACGTAATTATCATTTTAAAATGTTTTACATTTACATGTTTGACATAAAATAGCCTAATATGATGCTTAAACTTAAAATGAATGAGATTTAATTAAATAAATGTGTGCTTCAAAGGAATAGTTCACCCAAAAATAAAATGATGGCATATTTTACCCCCATGTCTTCCTAGGTGTATATGACTTTCTTCTTTCAGATGAACACAGTCTGAGTTTTTTACAATACTCTCCGGCTCTTCCAAGCTTGGTCGATTGTGACCAATATTTTAAAGCTCCGTAAACCGGATATATCCACCTCTGACTCGCCGCATGATACAACTAACATCATACGTCACAAAGCTCTCAAGGAAAAACCCACAAGTCCGTTATTTAGGTTATAATTTTAAAACTAGAAATATTTTGGTTACAAAAAACTCAGCGATCTGCTTCAGAGGACATGTCATAACCCTCCGAAGGTATATAGGTTAGTTTTATGATGCAGTACATGTAGATATATCCGATTTACAGAGCGTCAAAATAATGGCCACCATCCACCAGCATTATCAAGCTTGGAAGAGCCAGTATACATTTTTGTAAAACTCTGTGACTGTGTTCGTCTGAAAGAAAAAACTTACATACACCTAGGGTGGCTTGCGGGGTGTGTAAAATATGGAGTAATTTTCACTTTTGGATGAAATATTCTTTTAATAGCATTCATTTTATTGTGCAGCTCTTAAAAACAGATATCCTGCACAGAAGTTTATTGACCAGTATCAACAGAAAGTATTTTAACCCAGAATAAACGACACACTTCACCTTCAACCACAAATGCATCAACAGTCTGCTTTTGCGTTAAAAAAAAAAAAATCATTGTTTCACTTCCACATAAGCATGACTTTTCACTGTACTTCCAGTATCTTACATTTTTGCTCTATTCCTGCTTTGAAATTGAGCCACATCTGAGAACAACTCTATCATTCAACTTTTGCAGCAAGGAAAACATTCTTTCCTCTTCAAGTCTAAACATCAACACTCAATTTAGACACGGACCGGCCTCTTCAGAACTCGTAGGGTGAAATCAGAAGGTGGACCCGCGCCAGATGTTTGGCTTGGAAGCTGCGCTCGGCGTATTCGGACATCTCCACCTCCACGCTGAGCTCCTGTGGGCCTCGCAGCGGCTGGACCAGGATCAGCTCTCCGGTCTGGCGGTCGGAGCGCTGCATCACAAACATGCTGCGGGCCTCACCTCCGCCTGCGATGCCGAAGCGAAGGCTGTCTGGACCCGGGCGGCCCGGAGCCGACGCAGTAGCCATGCGGAAGAGCGTGGCTGGGGTGCGCAGGTTGGACGGCAGAGACAGGTAGTGGTAAGAAATGGTCTTAGCGGCAAACGGACAGGAGCGGCTCTCCATGGGACAGGGATTCCTTTCACACTGGCTGTGGTAGAGGACCAAATGAAGGATGATTAATTGGGCTTGAAACACTACAGATCTGTTCCAGAATCTACTTTAATAAGCAAGCACACACACATACACAGTCCCGGGTTTTTTCCTTAGTGATTATTGTGTTTCATAATTTTATATATTATATTTTGTCATAATAATGAGATATAAAATAAAGTCTTAATTGAGAATGATTATGAATTATCAGATTTTTTGACAATTTTTAATGATTAAATACCTTTGATCTCATAATGACTTAGTATGACATAATTATGACCTTTATCTCATAATGATGACTTTGTCTATTTTATATAATAATTCTGGCATATCATAATTCTGTCATAGGTCTCTTTTATCTCTTAATTATAACTAATTATATAATCATTTTGAATTTTTGTCATAATTGACTTATCTCATAATTTCGACTGTTCATTATGAGATGAGTTTAAATTAAACAATCTAATTCATAATTGAGATTAAAAATATATCATGTTTCAGTATATAATTTATTTCATTTCATAATTTTGACTTAGAATTGACTTAGTATGTCATAATTCCCAACATTTATCTCATAATTATGACTTTTGTTTCTAATAATTGTGTTATAATAATGTTCATAATTTTGACCTTTTCTCTCAGTGATCAGTTCAACAGCGATCAATCTCCTTACAGTTTGTTTTCAGTATTCATATATTCAATATGAATAGCATTCTAACATAAACCATGGCACAGTTAGGCTTTTATGTATTTCTGCTGTTTTTACCGAGCAGCATGTGTGCTTGAAAGCTTTAGTGACTTACAGATCACAGCTTCTTGCATTTAGCAGGACACAAAGGGCCCATTCACAGCTTAAAAACAGCTTACATAATAAACAAGCATAAAAGTGTCACGCAAGAAAAACAAATGGTTGTAACCCACTTAAATTACACCGCAAGGAAGTGGCAAGTGATTTAGAGGAGGCATTCACGGCCCCCAGTGCTGCCAAGGACTCCAGGAGACAGACGTGTGTGTTTGCTATAGAAACACAAGCTAAAACACGTGCTTTGCTCTGTCATTTTCTCACGTTTCCTCGTCCAAATCATCAACTGCAAAGAAGCTTTAACAATGCTTTTAAAAACAAAACAAAATGTCCTCACCTTTTATGCTGTTATATACTAAAATGTATAAAAGCACCACATAGATTTTTGTATAGAGCAATAGTTTAAAGTGGCATACATTTCGGTCTGTTCTTCATACAAACTTATTGTATTAATATAGCAAGTTGCATGGACTACTTTGCATAATAATAATAAAGATAATATTATTACTGTTATTATATATGAATATATACATATTAATAATAATGATAGTAACACTTACAATAAGGTTCATTAGTTTACATTTGTTAACATGAACTAAGGATGAACCATACTTATACAGCATTAGTTAATCTAATGATTAATCAAAGATTAAAAAGAGTGTAATGAATGTAATGTTCATTGTTCGCTCATGTTAATTAATACATTAATTAATGTTAACAAATGACACCTTATTGTAAAGTGTTACCAATAATTCAAATAAAATATGAATACATATACATTTAATTATATTTATTTACTAATTAATATTAACAACTAGAGCTGCTTAATTGATATTTATTGATTCCAAAATAAATGTTTTTATTTACATTATATATGTGTGTGTGTATTTATTATGAGTATTTAAATACACACACCTGCATGAATATATTTCAGAAAAATAGGTTATGTTTATATGTTAAATATATGTATTTATTTATAATATTAATTACATGATTAGCCTTTAAGCATAAAAAAGGTAAATAAATATGAACATTTTCCAGATATACACTGTAAGTGTGTGTGTGTATTTATGTATGCATATATTGTGCAGACAAAAAATTATTTTGGATGTGATTCATCATTTGACAGCACTATTAATAATACATGCAATATTTAAATAATTATTTGTCATAGACTGATTTGTCATAATTGTATTTTTATCTCATAATCTCAACTAAATTTCAAGATAATTTTTATTACGACTTAGTATATCATAATTTTGAATTGTATCCCATAATTATTAGTAGTATTCTAAGATTTCAATTTTTTCAGATTACCTTTATTTTTTCACTTCTCTTGATTCAGTCAAGTCACACTCTGCTTTTCTCTGATTATTTTCTATCACTCAGTTTCATCTCATTTAAATGTGACTGTTTTAGCCAATATCTGTGCATGCATTGTGTTCTTAATGAAGTGTTGCTAGTTTATACCCTGCTCTATTGGACTCAGTTGTCAAGTCTCCTGTGGGGTATTTACTCGTTTGTAAAGCAGCTTCCACTGGAGTTGTATGCAGTAGGTCATCACTCACAAAGGTGATGTCTTGACGTAGCTGACGTTGCCGTGTGAGCGCGGACACTCAGGGTTAACGCACTGGAAAGCTCCTCCGGTGTTGATACAGGTGGTGCCACGGCTGCAGTTGTGCTGTTGTGTAAGACATTCATCCACATCTGGAGTGCCCGGAGGAGAGGGACACATTACAGTTAGAGAGGAGAGGAATAACAGAGTGATAGAGAGCTGGAAACGCTGGCTACATGAGAGACTGTTTGTTTGGACTACAGTTATGTGATGATAGACATGTTGATGGCTGGATTTATGAGATCATCCTTATAATGCTGTATATCAAGCCTGTGTTGAATTACTGGATATACAAGATACTGTACTTTTTAATCATGTATGTGTCTTTAAAATATATTTTTACAATCGTTGTTATTTTGTATCTCTGTTTAATTATTTTGCATGGATCCATGTTAGAGGGTCACGAAAATCGACTAGTCATCCAAATAATTATGAGTTAAAATACTTCATTCATAATTACGAGTCAAATACTTACGTTTAATTTTTTATTTATTTATGCTATACTGAAATTATTTTATTGTATTTGTTTGATTGATTCCTATCAACACGGATGGATGATTAGCCAAAAGACCTCTCTGACTTTTGCTCTCCAAATGTTCCTAAGACTCGCCAGCCAAAACCAGTCTCAGCCGCTTCTCTTCCACATCCTCACTATTTGTCTTCATCTACCCCTTCATTTACCCCTGCAGGTCTTTGTAAGGTGTCCAAATGGCTTTCACAGAGCATGTCCTGCCTGTCGCTTTTTCAGATTCACATCCAAACCACTAAAAATAGATGGCCTTTCAGCAAAGACGTCATAGGGGTTTGGAACGACATGTGGGTGAGTAAAAAAATGTTTATTTTTAGTTGAACTATTACTGTTCTGGCTGTAAAACAATACTATTCTCAATTATTTTTAAGAGTGTGTGAGTGTTTCTCACTCACCCTCACAGCTTCTTGCATCAGCGAGCAGCTTGTATCCGGTGGGACAGGAGCAGTGGTATGATCCCGGGACGTTTACACAGGCATGGCCGCACAGAGGCCCTCCGCGGTCAGCCTTATACACCTCACATTCATTCACATCTGGGCACAATGTGTATATGTGTGTAGATTTGACAAGAGACAGTGACAGAAACAAAATACAACAGGGTTAAAGGCACACTTTAAGGAAAATGTTCCTTGAACTACTCATACTCATATCTGACCCTGGACCAATCAGAAGTAGCACACACATACAGTATTTGTAGCAATAGTCAATACATTGTGTGGGTCAAAATGACAGATTTTACTTTTATGCCAAAAAATTGTTAGGATTTAAGCAAATATCAAGTTACATGAAGATGTTTTTGTACATTTCCTACCGCAAATATATAAAAACTTATTTTTTTTTATTGGTAATATGCATTGCTAAAGATTTCATTTGAACAACTTTAGTTTAAACTTTTTCTCAGATTCCAGATTTTTTTTAAATCTTTGAAAATATTGTTAAATTCTAACAAACCATACATTAATAGAAATCATATTTATCCTACTTTCAGATGGTGTATAAATCTCAATTCCAAAAAAGAATTACACTTATTTTGTGCTCCAGAGTCTCATGTATAATTGAAGAAAATGCACAATACATTTTGAAGGAAAATGAATCATAAAACTGGTTTCTTTTGTTTACAAATCATACCGTGAAATACTGTGTATAAACTTACCGTCTCTCAAAAGAAAGAGTCGACTCTGAATCATTAAAAAGAGATGTTTTTAAAAGGAATCTCATGAAACATTAGCATATTGCCCGCTTACTTGTTCATCTTTTCCTGTTGGTCTGAATAAAAATGTAAATTCATTCTTCGCCATTAGGTGTCGCTTTTGGAGCTTTAGAAATAGCTGTTTAACGCTGTACACAAAGCAGCACTGTGCTCACAAACACTGCTTTATCAGGCATTACAGACATGGTGAACTAAAAATGAGACCAATTGACCAATCAGGACAGAATAACGTCACGTAGAAGAGGGTTTGGAAAAATAAATCGTTAAAATGAGTTAATAGAAGAGTTTTGAAGTAGTTGAGCAAGTAAGGTAAAAATAAATGCATAAGACAATGGTGTTTTTTGACCTTGCATTCATGGCAACATGTTGTTGGGGACTCCCAAAACCAAAATATGAACCTTTCATTATCGAGATCTCTGCCAGAATGCTCATATGTGGTTGTTTGCTGGACCCACCTTGACAGATGCTGTTGTCTGAGGTGCCGCTCATGTGGAAGCCAGCATCACAGCTGCAGTGCTGAGCTCGGTCCACTTTAGCACAGCGAGGCTTACGGCTGAAGGCCGGGTCATTCATGACGCTCCACTCCGGAGGCGCTGACAGAGACAGAGAGAGGAAATGGAAAAGAGGAGGCTTAACCTCTCACAAACACGCAGACCCGCATATGAATGACAAACATTCACATGCATGCTTTCATTTCCAGACCGGAACACAGGTTAAAGGTGAAGTGTTATGCTTTTGGAATGGCAAAAGTATTTTTTACCCACGCAAAAGTCGTCATTATAAGGCATGCATGTGTGGTTGATATTAGGCGTGAGTGATCTGATGATTTTGTATTGTTAGCCTGGAGAAGTCCACATCTTCTAATCAAAGAATGTTGGAAACAGTGTTGAGGTTAACACATTACTAGTAACGAGCTACGTTTTCAATTACAAAACTAAAGTCATGGCTGGCGAGGGCGTTTCGTATGCGCTTAGCCAGTCAGTGTCTGATTGACTTACGTCACCGATACCTTTTTAGACCCTACTCTGAAGTAGGAGCTAATTTAGTTCCTCCAAAATCATTCCTAGTTCCTGCGGTGCAAGCACGCCAAAACGTGGGTAGTTCCACAATTAGTTTGGGTTCTATGAAATGGTTCCTGTGGTGCAAAAGGCCTTATAGTTAATGAAATTCAGAACAGCAGCACAGCTGAAAGGTTAATTGACGTTAATTGGCATTTCCTTGTTCATTTCACTTTGGGTGTGAAAGGGCTTTTACATTTACCAAAAATATAACTTTTTTATCAAAATCACCAGGAGGTCTTAAACAAAGCCATCTTTACTTGTTTCTGCGATCGCTGTTGCCATGGTCGCATACGTACATGTAGGGTGGAGATTTCAAAATAGGGGCGTGGTTGTTTTGTTGATTTTAAATATCAAAAGCGTCGACATGCAGTGCTGTTGCACTTGGGTGACCGCTGTTTGAGTCCTGACTCGAGGACCTTTCCCGAACCTGCCCCCTTTCTCTCTCCCACTTCCCTTCCTGTCAATACTGATCTGTCCTACCATAATAAAGAAGTTTAAACCAAACAGTTGAATTTAATTTATGAGTGAATTATCCCTTTAAAAATCGAACATTAAAAAGAATCATGATAAGATCTTGGGTTATAATCTTTCCTGAAAAGCAGTGATATTTTGTGATATCACCCACCCCTAGTTGATGTGTTCTGTCACATATACTGTAGTAGAGTTTAACGGAGCACAGACCTGTCTGCGTCTGGTACTGACACTGACTGCCGCTCCAGTTGTGTGGACAGGTGCACTTGTACTGGTTGAGAGCCTCCACACAGCTGCCGCCGTTCTGACACGGGTTACTGGAGCACACACTCACATCTGTGCGAAACACAACAGCCTTATAGTGTTTGTTCTCTGATGAGATGAGATCAGTAAAATGACAGGTCACAACAAACAGCTCAAATAAATGTTGGCCTTATGCTACTAATCTTAAAATGAGAAATGTATCATATCACATTATTCTACCTTTTGTGTAGAGGTGATTTTGTTTTTTGTGCGATGCAATTTTCATTGTTCTTTCTAATTATTTCATAGTAATATTTTATGGATTTAAAATTAAAGTAAAAAAATGTATAAAATAATTTTACCCAACTTAAATCAATGATTTAATGTAACATACATATCTGTAAATCATTAAATCTGTTAATAAAATGTATGTATTATTTTTATATAAAATGTATATTTATAGATAGATACTGTAGATAGATATAGATATATTCATACATAAATACTGTGAAGAAATTATTGTGAAAATAATGTTTCAAAGTTTGCACTTTGAAAATTATTCTTTATCTGTCTTTCTAGCTATTTTTATTAAAAGTAATACAATGATTTTAAAAAAATACATTAAAGTAAAGCAAGTATAATTAATCAATTTTCTTTTCTTTATTTATTTATATTCATTTTTAGGGGTTGTAATGAAAATCTTATCTTATTTGATTTTGAACATATCTGGTTTCATGAGAGTCCCCCTGACTGCTTGTGTTTTATAAAGCCACTTATTGTATCATCTGGAATACTGACTTTATCATGGATTTTTTTGCAATCCTAATTTAGGCGAATGACAGAAATAGTTGAAATGTCCCAGATCCTTATCTCCTTGTCTGTACAGAGCTGAGGATTGTGTGTCCATGGAAAGCACCTGAATGGTTGAAGAAATTAAACAAGCCCACATTCTTCCCTATTTCCTGTACAGAATGGCACAGTAAAATGAAACAGGTCTGCTGGAATGCTAACAATGAAGCGTCGAAACGGAGGAAGGAAAGGCAGAGTGTCTTCTCTCAAACAGTGGTTGTCACAAATCACAGAATCGCGTGCAGCTTTGTTTAAACGCTTAGGTTTACAACAGCTACTGTGCCGCCCAACATCTGTCAATCCTCCATCTGCTCTGCATGAGAGTTTACTGCGGCTGCTGTAAATATCAGTAACGGACAGTGAGCGCATGCTTGTGAGGCCTGTAGACTGAAGAAGCGTTAACACATGCTCACCAGAGAAGAGCAGATAGACACATGTTAAGGCAGAGATCCCTGAAGGGCTGATGCAATGATCCCTGAAACCACTCTCTTTTAATTTGATTAATGGTTATTTCTGTAATAAAAGAGTAGTGATGTAAGTAGGGTGTAATGCTGTGGTCTGGTATCTGGTTTGGATGATTTGTAAAGGTTTTTAAAAATACACTGAAGATCGTTCAGACAGTTTACATCATTGTGGATACTGTCCAAAACTATACATAGTCAACATTTGGAGTTGATCATATTATTTTTTATCATTACATTCTTATCATTATTTTATTTTAGTTTCAGTATCTGTATTTATATTTTTTAATTACTTTTTATATTTTTATTTATAGCTTTATTTTTATTTTAGTTTAGGTTCAAATCAATTTAATACTACAAACTTACTTTTTTTAAATTTACTTTTTTATTTAATATTTATCTCTGCTACTTTTTAATTAACAAAAAAGTCCTTGTCAGTAATAACATTAATGTGAAGATAATTGAAGGGAACTGCATTAAGAAATAAGTGAAGATCATTCCTGTAAAGGTTAAACAAATTAAAAATAAATATAATGAAAAATTAAACTTATGACAATCTGTATGACAATCTTTGAAAAACAAAATGATGTTTACAAAAAAAAGAGAAAAAAGAAAAGGCAATATATA